>VUQR01014571.1:0-25606 GCA_015108515.1 Hemichromis elongatus | reverse complement strand
CCCCCTCCCACACACACACACACACACACACACTGTGCTATTCAATGAAAAAAAAAACTTCTTGTTTTATGATGCTGGAGAGTGTTTACAGGTAAATTAAAACTGATACAGCCATTGCAAAAACAAGAAAGTAATTACAGGTTTAATTATGAAGTATCAGAAAACATAACTGTAAAATGTAATCACTGCTGAAAACCTAAATAGTATCCATCGTTTTTTACTAAGATATCCACTGTTTGATGTCGTCAAGGCAGCGTTATAACAGCTGGGGTCGAGCTGACCCTGCTTTTAAAGGAAGATAAATCTGCAAATCATCAGCAAAGCAGTGGAATGAAATGTTGTACCGTGAGAAGATGGAACCCAATGGCAACAAATACAGTGCGAACAGTGCAGGACCCAAAATAGAGCCTTGAGGTACACTGTAATAAAGAGGGGCTATTTTAGAGCTATGGAGGCCCATATTAACGTAAAAAGACCTTCTTGACAAGTAGGACCAAAACCACTGGAGGGCAGATCCTTTTAAGCCAGCAAGAAATTCTAGCTGTGATAACAGGATGTCATGGTCGACCGTGTCAAAAGCTGCTGACAGGTCCAACAATAGAAGGGCAGCAGGGCTGCCAGAGTCCAGAGTTAAAAGAACATCATTAAAAATTCTAAAAGGTGCCGTCTCAGTGCTCTGTAGTGATATCATTATTTTTTCAATTTAGAAGGTTTTTTTTGTTGCTTTTATTATATAAAAGCACATTGGCACACGGCAACTCGTTTCTTAATAGCCACTGCTGCCTAAATACTTCCTGTCATATTGTTACATTGCAATACAATTTATGACACCAAACAATCAGCTAATTATCATATTATATGCCATCTTATCTCATCTGAAAGCCTGAACTGTGAAATAATTGGCAGAAATTTTTTTATTTTTTTTTAAACTACAGTGTTTATTTAACCTTCTGAATTTAAAAAAAAAATATTAGTTATACATTTTTACATCAGTTTTTTTGGAGGGGAGGGTGTTTCACAACGATGACGTGGAGATCTCAAAAACTCACCACAAAAATGCGTAAAACATATGACAGGGTTACGCTAAAGCTACACTTTTTAAAGTGTGCTGGCTGCAGCAGTAATCTTTATCACTATTTAAAAAATTAGCCATAAATTTAAAAATTTTAAAAAACGGATAAATAAACTGCATAAATATTGACAACACATTAACTTTTGCACGGTGATATCCCCCCATGTACCAGACATCCATGGATATCCTTTTGCTAAGCAGTCAGAAAACAGCCTGGTCAAACAGACCATGGCCTTTAGTTTGCTGAAAAAAAGTCACTGAAAATTGACCAGCTGATAAACAGTTTGCACATAATGATCAATGTCAGTGGACCACATATAGCCCCAATCTAACCATAAGGATATGGTTACATAGCAACCAGCAAAAGACAACTTTAAAACAGGAAATATTAAAAGGGCATCTTTCAGGCGATTGAAAGATAATAATATCTAGAAACAATTTGGCTCTTTGTCTTAATTTACACGCGGCATCATTTCCTGCTATTTAGAAGACATTTAAATATAAACCTATTGAGAATTTTTCCAGCAATAAAAAGCCCAAAACACATCTAAATAATACATAACTGTCTAAATTAAAATGATTTCAAGTTTGGTTTCAAAGTGAAGCTTAGGTGTCTAGATCACTCCTACATGTTATTTAAACTTCTATATTTTTAAACACAAACATATGCTTTACACACAATCGTGTCTCAGACTTGTACCGCAGCAGTTAAAGTCCAAGAGAGAAAAATTCCCAAACCTTTAGTAAACATAAACAAAAGTCTTTTCTGTGACCTAAAAGAGCACTTCAAAATTAGTTTGTGTTTTCAAAAGTCTGAACAAAAGGAAGGAAGGGAGAAATATTTTTAGGTTCTAGATTTGGTGATTTCACTGATTAATTACTTTATGTGATTAAGTGGCATTTTGCAATCAAGAATCCAGGAGGTTAGATTAAAAGGCTGCATGTACTTTCAGCAGAGGATTATTTAATAACTCCACAGCAGCATCCCCACGGGAGACATTGTTAAAGGGAATGAAAATAGTGCTGCAGGACATTACAGTCTAGTTTGTTAATTAGCAAAATTAACAATATCCCAAAAGGACGTGTCAGCATTGAAACAGGAAGTTAGCAAGACTTGCTCAATAGAAAATTGCATCATTTAGCACAGTAACATTCACTAAACTCTATACTGAATCTTTACTTCAGACACTGTAAAATGTTTTTCTCATTCTCTTGAGATGGTTCCAGCTTTGTATTTAACATTTTTAAAATCCACTAAAAAGATAAAAACTCGGTCCAGTGTACTGACGCAATGAGACGAAAAATCAGCCAGAGAATATGCAGAGACTCTCTATTGTTCTTTCTTATGGTCATAATCATCATAATTTGCTGTAATTCATTTACTGAAGTATGACTTTATATCACCCCTGTAACATTATGCTGCATTTGTGCATTTGCATTGGTCACCCAGGCTAATGCATTAGTATACTTGTTTGTTTTTTGTTGTGCATGATTTTTATTGTTTTCTCATTTTTGTTTAACTGTTTATGTTTTCTTTTATTGTTCTATCAACTATTCTCTTCTGCTCATCCTTATCAGTGTCATGGGAGAGTGGGCTATCCCAGCTACCATAGGGCAAGAGGGAGGTTACACCCAGGATGGGTCACCAATCTGAGTCCTCTGTGTTGCAGGACTATCACGGAGAGACAGACAGCCATTCACAGTCACACACCTATGTGCAATATAGAATCACCTAACCCAATTTCATTGTTTTTTATTGTTGTCATTTATACCAACAATTGGGAGTTTGCATTTTTGCATGTTTCTTCTGTTTTTTGGTTTAATTTACCGTATGAGCGTTCTGCCTTTGGTCACCTGTTGAAGCATTTGTAATCTCTGTCTTTAAAAGTGCTACATAAATTGAGTTGTTATAACTAGTATTTTTACTAAAGTCAGATATGAACAAATGCATACTGTTAAAACAAATCTGTAATGTCTGAAAACGGAGATAATGAATAGACATTTTTGTGATCTCTTAATCTTCAAGAAGACACATTTGTGAGTTATTGACCTATTGTCACACTGAAATTAACAGAATGTGCGAAAAGGATGGATGTAGTACACTGACAACATGTTGCCACTAGGGAGGGCTGTTGTATAAAGAACATGAGTGTGACGTTAAACCAGCATAAGAAGAGAAAAAAGAAGAGTGCATGGAGAAACTTGGATAAAGTGTGCACTTAGAGTGGAAGAAGCCAAGGGCTTTGCCTGGATATGATACACACTGATGTGAACACATTCACATCTGGATATGCACAAAGACTCTCCCCTGCACACATGGTAATACTTGATTGCATATTGTTTCTTCTTTGCCAGTGACACATATACACAAACACGCACACACACCTCTCTGAGTTGTAGCATCTCCTTGTCTTTTTGCTCCAGCAGACCCTCCAATTGGTGGATGGTCATCTCAGCATCGGCCAGTCGCCTCGTTCGCTCATGATCCTCCTCGGTTGCTCGAGATGACAGGCCTTTACTCTGCAACATTTCCAGTAACTTTTTGATTGACTCGTCCCTGTAAACAAGACCAAAAAAAAAAGGAAATTAATAGCATTTTTTAGGCAAGGTCACTGAAATGTTACCTTAACAAATTAAATTTAAAGCAGTTTTTTATCTTTACCTGGCAGTTAGCGTGTGTTTCTGTGTGTCTATCCTCAACTCCATTTCTTCAACAGTCTTCCTCAGGAGGAAGAGCTCTTTGGCCTGCCTCTCATACTCGGCGTGGAGGCGCAGGAAGTTCTCTTCTGTCATTTCTTGAGGGGAAATGGGCTGGCTTCCGAGGCCGGAGTAATCGGACTGGAAGAGCTGGTTGAGATCGCGCTGGATTCTGAGCTCATCTTGTAAGGCCTGGATGGTGCACTGAAAATGCTGGTGGGAGGGAGACAGCGATGTTCAGCTTACAACTGAAAGAGTGAGTGATTATTATGTTCATCATAGTGACTGTCTAGTGTCACCTATAATTCTTTACACCCAGTGCTAGTCACTCCACTTCACTTGGTCGGTCCAAAGTTGAGATAAGTTTAACTGGTACTTGCCTTCTTTGCTTCACTAAAGGTTATTTTATCTGTCATTACTACAAGTTGCTAAATTTTATTGACATCACAAATACTATCTATTGTATAACTAGACCTATCTGCAGAGATAGTTAACCTAACCTAATCCAAACCTAACCTAATCTAGTAACTAGGTTAAAAAGTTAAATTACAGACTATTGAGGCAAAGAACAGGTAGCTCTTGTGTAACTATTATTGCTCACCAGACACAGATCTCGTGATTTTTGTCTTTGTTTGACAACTACATGCAAACCATACTCAACCTGCTGATTTCTATGACCTCCCTTCCTTTTGTGCATCTTTGTAAGTGTTACACCTATTGGTCAGGTTACTTGCCCAACTCACTCTGTAACCTCAGTCTACACCAGAATACCAACAAGCACATCTATACAGTAACCTTTAAAACGGGGATTTCTTTAACACCACACAGTGTAAAACAATCCACAACAACGCAGGTCCTTTTCCTCCAGACGTCCCAATGGCTCTTGGTTCACTGTGTGCCAAATGGTGTGTGTGGTAATTTGAGGTTACTGGGACATCTGCTGCCATAACGCTGGCTTTTTATCAACAGCTCTGTGTTGTTTTTCCACCTCCTTTTTAAGAAGTCTGACCTCATGCCTTAAACATGCTGGAAGGGATTATACAGTATCTCCAGGGTGACCCGGGAGCTCTTGGGGCTCACCAGTGCAAAGCAGGGACCTTTGGCCTGCTGTGCTCATCCTGTTGTCATTGCAAGTCTGATAAGGATAAAAAAAAATGCAACAGACCAGGCAGTTTTAACCAGACTGTGGACCTTTGCTGTTTGCTAAGGTTTTTAGCGTGTGCGTCAAGATCGTTAGCAGGAATGCACCAATCAGAAATGCACAAGCAGTAGTAGCGGTGTGTAGTGAAAAGTCGCCTCATGTTTTGTTTAACTCAAAGTAATCATAGAGGGATTAAGAAATTAAAAGGTAAAGAAAAGCTGAAATAATGAATCCCTAATGGTTATAGTTCACCAAATACTGCTCATTTTTAAAGGCATATTACGAGTTTTCCGAATTGGTAAAAAACAACCCACAAAATATCATTCCCTGAACTGAAACTGAAATGCACCATTCCTTATGCAGTTAAAAAAACGAATAAACATATTAAGAAATTACACAATTTTCACGCATACTGCAAACCTCTAAACTCAGTTAAACAGATTTTACACAGTGATTTAATTTCTTAAACACAACTGTTCCCAATTCTTACTTCTGATGTCACTTACCAATTATGTGCCAGTGCACAGTCAGCAAGGTGAGATAAGAATCTATAACAAGAACGGCTGAAAATAATCTGAGACGCAGAAGAGCTAACGTTTGAGCCGGGGTGACAGGCTGTGTTCCTGTTCTTGGAATTGCAATGGATGACATATTGTGATTGTGGTGTGGCTCCATAGTGTAGTGGTTTACAGCCCTGAGAGGAGACAAGAATCCCTTTGGGGTTGTGTCAGGAAGGGCATCTGGTTTAAAAATCTGCCAAATAAAAGATGCAGAGCTACTAGCTGTGAAAACCCCTCGTGAATAAAGGAGCAGCTGAAAGTAGCTTCTTCTTCTGATGGTTTACTCATAGCAGAAGCTACTTTCGCATCTTTCTCATGCAACATTCTGTAATGTTTACTGGATTCATTGAATTCTTTATGCAAAATTATGCAGCGTAAGAAAAATGTCAAAACAAACACATTTGTTCATTTATAATAATAGACATGGATGGGTCTTATGAGCCCTAAAATGCACGTGAAACATGAATATGGACTATTTTGTTTTATATTTTTCCATTAGTAAAGCAGGACAAATAATACAACCCAGTCTCAGCAGATTTACCACAGTGTTGAATATTTCCTGCATCCTGCACTCATGTGTATGTTATTTTTATAGAATTGCAAGACTAGATTGCAAGATTGTCACGTCGAAGGGAGCACTGAACTCAAAGGGAAAGCTTTCAATTTACCAGTTTATATGTGTCCTGACCCTCTCTTGTGGTTATAAAATCCGGGTAGTGACTGAAAAAATCAGCTTGTGAATACAAGCAAATTTTTCTTTGTAGGGTGGCTGCGCTAAGCCTTAGAGATGCGATGAGGAGGAGCTCGGACATCCAGAGGGATGTCTGAATAGAGTCACTACTCCTACATGTCTCTTGAGGTGATTCGGGTATCTTGACAAGGACCTTTCCTGGTCACCTCCCTTTTGTATTTTTTAAGGTACACTTAGGTGGGAGGAGACACAACCTGCCGGAGAGATTATACTCTACATCTCTGGAAATATTTCAGTATCCCCTAAGAGGAACTGCAAAGTGTGGCTGGATAGAAGGGCAGGTAAAATAACCTGCTTAGCCTGCTGCCACAGCAACCCAACTTCAGATAAGGAGAACAAGATGGGTGGATATATAGATGGAGGTGTGTGTGAGTTATTTCTGTGGAGCTACTTTCCCTCTTTTAATCTTTTTACATTTTTCTGGTATTTTGTGTAATGAATGCTCAGTAGTTTATTACTTTTGCAGGCTCTGTGTGATCCTTTGAGCATAAATCAACCAAGTTATGATTTGATTGTTAGGTTTTATCAAAAGAGTCCAATGTTTTGCAGACATTCTCTGAAAATTGGGTGTTCATAGTTTTAGGAAGAGCACAGAAGGTTTGAAAAAAAGTGTCTTAGAAACAGAGAAGAGGCTTCTAGCACCATTTCACCTTCTTCAAAGAGAAGAGCATAAAGTCTGACGAGGTTAAAGCGCCGGCAGCACTCGTAGTGGAAGGATCAACTTTATTAGTGATCCTGATGAAGGCCAGGGGCTGAAATGCGTCAGTGAAATAATAAAGTTGTTTTTCATACTAAAAGTGTGGGTAGAGCTTTAACCTCTTCAAAAATGTATCTTAGCAACAGTAATTAAAAAACTGTAATTGATAAAGTGTGCTGTGCCAAATGAAGATATCCCAAAGTAAATCATTAGATTTCGATTCAAAACCATGCACAAAAGAGGTCAAGATCGAGCTTATCCAACACGCGAGTAGTTGACAGACATACTGAGGTAGCATATGTGTGTCATCTCTGTAACGTGTTCTAAATGTTTCCTGTCAGGTAAGTATCACAGCCATCATGACAGGAGATGATGTGACATGGCTACCTCTTAGTCACTTTGTGTGTGTGTGTGTGTGTTCATGTGTATGTGCACGCGTGTGATGTCACACCAATGTCCCCAGGCTGTTTTAAAATGCGTCACAAACAACCTGAACAGCAGCCAGGTCATCGCAACACTAGTCATGGAGTATTTCCAAAGATAAAAATAATACAGGTACCAAAGCGCTGAGAGAGATGCACATGAGTGAGAGCAGAAGTAAACAGGAGATATAAAAAAAAAAAAAAAAAGAAAAAAAAAAAAAAAAAAAAAAAAAAAAAAAAAAAAAAAAAAAAAAAAAAAAAAAAAAAAAAAAAAAAAAAAAAAAAAAAAAAAAAAAGAATGAAAGAGTGACTTACACATCGTTAAATTCCTCTAGGCTTGTCGCTGGTGTGAAAACATCTAAAAGGCCGATCACCTGGAAAACAAACAAACAAACAAAAAACAGAGAGGTCAGAGGTTAGAGACAGCTGGGTGAAGTTTAATTTAGTGAAATAAGCAAACACCCCCCGAATCACCATCTTATCATAAGAGAGGTGTAAGCACTGATCTCAGAACCAAGGGTGTCAAAGCCATTTTGCCCCCGTTACAGACTCCCAAGTTACACTGGACCTCGGTGAGGGCTCGGTCTATTTAAAGAGTCCTCTGACAAAAAAACCTAAATAACAGATCAACTTATCTGGCCTGATCAGGGTAACCGGCGTCCCACCCTGGAGACTGGCTAAGAGGAGGTGGGGCCTGGCTCAGGGCCTTGGCTGTGCTTTTCCTAAATAGGCCATATGAGCCCACAGCCCATTGGAGAGGTCCAGTACAATGTGGATTGCAAATAGGGATGAAAATTGAGAACGGTTCTTGCAGAAAATCGGTTTCTAGTAGTCAAGATCCTTGGAATCATTTGTCTGCCTGCCTTCGTGTATGGAAGAAAATTGTGGCATTCTCTACAGTGTTGACATGGAAATTACTTTTATTTTTATTGCACAAAAGGACGAGAGCCCGATGGTAAAGGGGAGACAGCTCCAGGACAGAAACAACTGCATTATAATGCTAACACAAATTTGGCAATTTGCAAGCACCTGCACAGCCAGCATGCTAATGCTAAGCTAGTCAAGAACCCAGAATGACGTTAAAGCTGAGTAAATGCCGGACCCAGGCCCGCACTGTGATAAGTGAGCCGTCATTTGTGGTGAAGCCGCTGCTGAATTCAACAGGTAACAAACTGATGAGCGGCCAGGCTGCAGCCTCCCTTTCTACCTGTTTATATTTCTAAAGTAGAATCACGTGGCTATCGCTTTACAATCTCTTTGTGCTGGTTTTTATCTTTGTTTTATGTTCATACTTCAATACTAAAAGGAAAGATCACATGTGTCCTCATTAGAATACGGTGTGTTGGGCTGTAATCTGCAGGTTTATATCATTAAATTGTAATTTTGCAACAATTTTGTGTGTATCAGTTCATTTTACAGTGAAATGAAAGTAAGGTAACGAGTAGTAAAACGAATGTCTTTCTCCTGGGTGTAATTAAATAACTTTTAAAGCATTACTTTTAAGAAAAGCCTTCTGTGTGATATGTGTAATAACTTTTTTTGAGTAGTGACCCCAACACTGATCACAACAAAGAGGGGAAATATGCACAAACATTAGACGACTCAGCATGTAATCAATTTGCATGATTGTAATGTCTTTCATATGCTGCTTAGAGATGGTGGTGCCTCTCAAAGTGGAGCGAATAAGAATCGATAAGGGATCAAATTACTAACTCCAATCCCTAATTGCAAACAATGCATATTGCACAGTACAGCAATAATAATATTAGAAAAAAACACAACAACAGCAAAAAGCAAAGAATTCATTGCTGATTTATGTTCAATTTAGTGTTAGCACTAGGTGCTCCACTTAAGTTACCTCATCTCTTCAGAGGAAGTAGTGAACATTATTTGGTTGATGCATTATTTAGGTTTATCCAAGAAGCTGACAGGACAGGCACCTTTCAGGAGTTAAAGTTACATGCAATTGGTTATGCTGGTTCCAACAATGCAAAGTTATTTATAATGGCTTATAAACTCTGGATGCATTATTCCTTTTTTTCCTTTTAACAATACAAAAGCTTTTAAAGATGGGGTGTGTTCTGGAGTCTTTAACCTAGAATAAACAGCAGTCTTTATCCCCTTTCCACGGTCTCTTGCACAACGAGTTTGTGATTGTATGACTTAAAAACAACAACAACAACGTACTATGTGAAAGTGACGAAATATGGATGCATACAATCACTACAGTTGCAGCTGCAGCTTTGTTGTGCCTCAGAAAAAATAAAGGGAGAAAAAAACAGAAAGAGTAGTCATTTATGTGTCTTTCAGCAGTATGTGTATTTTGTACACACTTCAAGCATGCACATTCATATGCATGCAGACATAGTGGCAGAGAGCAGCCCTGAGTGCTACCCCCACCCCCTGGGGTCAGGGGAACTGAGGTAGATAGGTATTGTAAAAATACTGGAGCGGCCCACCCACACAAGACCTAAATCCGCAGCTGATTGGTGGGCTAGGGCCACAACAAACAGCCGATTGGTCCACTCAGGCTTTCCAAACTCAAAACTCGGGGAGTCTCCTGGCAACAGCATGAGCAAAATACAGAATCCCTCTCTATGGAAGCCAGGGATATGTATTAAAGCACAGATGATTTTTGAACAGAAAACCACAACTTAATGGGGTTTTTTTTCCCTTCTTCCTGTTAGTACAACAAAAAACCTGGCAGCGGCATGTTGAAACCGAGATAAGTGAGATGCTTTTCAGAATGACATTTCTATGCGTCATTACCGTCTTGCCTTGAACACAGCAATACAGGCACTGACTCTGTATAATCCTCTATAATCCCTATTCCACGTAAAACCTGTTTTTCCAATGAATGCACTGGTTTGTTTTTCTCCACAGTGCCAGTGCACAGTGCAACACTAATTCCAAAACTGCTCGAGTTGTAACAGAAGTGAAATCAGGGCTTGTGCAGAAAACAGGATCTAAGAAAAAAAAAAATACAGTAGTGTGTGACTGCTGAGCCAAGCACGCTCGGAGTGAACTACAGCAAGTTTTGGCATGGGCGGTGATGTTTTATATGGAACTTTTTTCACAACATAAGGAGGGCTACATTTTTTTTCAGTGATCTGGTGAGTTTTCGTGTATTATTCTTCCAGTTGGCCTTTCATCTAAATACATGAAAGGCAAGATAAATGGCGTGCTTCTTTCTCACATTTCCATAAGATTTGAATAACTTCTGCACAGCAGCTTCTAATCAGAGCAAACAGGCGCACTCTGAGTAGCAACAACAGCAAATCAGATCTTTATTTAATGACTTCATAGCTGTCATTTATTAGAAAGACTACCCAACGTGTGTCGTGATAGCTTCTAGAGTTGCTCAACACTTATTGCATGAATTCCTTGAGTGCCTGCAATGAGTTCTTAAAGCCAATTAAACAATGCAGAAAAAAGCTAATATTACATTAAACCAGAGCTTTGCAACATGGGCTTTCATTTAACTGTGAGATTTGTTGTACTTTTGTTAGTGGGTTTTCCCCTTTGAGACTTTCCATGCTTCTTACAGCTAAAGTTGCTTTTTTTTTCTCTCCACGAGCGCGCCTTCTGAAATTGTTCACTTCACAGCTGCTGCTGGCTGACGATATCTGACAAAGTCAACCCATCACTCACAAGTAACTCTCCACTTTCAGATACTATGGGGATCTAAATATTTCTACCTACAGCTAGTGGCAAACCACTTTTTACACTGCACACTTCCCTCTTTTCTAGAAACATTTAAACTCACATACAACAATCACCAGGTGGATTTGTTGCCACACGGCACTCAAAAAGCCTCCATCTGCACACCAGCTTGAGAAATAAGTGCTCACATTTCAAAACACATAAAGATCCTGTCTCTCTGGTCAAAACTGTAGCCCCAGATGAAGCAAGAGCACAGAAAAAAGGAACAATGTTTGCGTTTTGTATGCGGGCAAGTGTCTGCATGTGCAGTATCTACACAGACACACCAAAGCAGTGGTTGTAGGTGGGAAACTTACACCACTGGCAAAAAAGATGAGATACTTAGCATGATTTTTATTTATTTTTTTTAATGAAAAAAAAAAAAGCTGCAGCTACAAAATGAGATAAAAAGGAAGACACCGCAGCAATAGGTGGTGGGGCTGCAGATGTTTGGTGAGTAATACCTCACCAAGCAACATCAAGCATTAGACGTTAGTCACTAGCAGGGGAAAACCTCCGTTGTGATGTCCTGTTAGCATACACTGTTATCGCCTGACGACAGTTTACCTGTGCCTGCTCATGCTGACACATGCCATACAAATACCAGAAGAACTAACACTGGGGTTTGAACATGACAGGTAAACTCTTTTTTTTGAAAGGTTTTGTAGTTAGTTGCAGGTAGTTGACGTGCAGATGCTGTGATGTTAAACTGAGAGTACCTATCTTTTCTTTGCAGGTGGCTCAAAGTCAAAACAAAGCGGACGCGAGCAGAAATGCCCTGCCACATTGACGTATCACCTTATCACTATGTTACAGATGTGTCTTTTTGAATTCCTGCACGAGCTACGTCTTTTTTCAACTCTTTCATCGTCATTTTTCAGCAAGTTAAATCCTCAATCGCCAGATATTGTAGAGACATACGGAGGTATCAATCCATCTGCCTTGTTACATCCTCCAACTCAATGATATACATACAAGTCACGAAAGCGACTGATCCTTTTGTAAACCTCCTGTGCTTTTTCACGTGCACTTGCGTGCCATCATTTCTTTAGACTTTAATTGCACAATAAATACGTTGTAAATACTGAAAAGGAGGCGAGCAATCACTGCCACACGCTGAGGGGCGGAGGTGATGTTGTAGGTCACTTACATTTTCATGCTTCATGTGTTTGAGCAGTCGCAGCTCTCTGTAGGTTCTCTTTGCATGGATGATGGACTGGAAAGGTCTGGACAACTTCTTCACTGCTACCTTCAGGTTCGTCTTCACATCAAACGCCGAGCTGAAAGAAAGGTAACGTGTGAAACGGGCAGGGTCTCAACAGGAAAAAGAAAATGCATCGCAGCAGGCTACCGACAGCTGTCAGATAAAAAAACCCAAACATTTCGCAAACTGACAATGAGATTCTTCATTAGACTGCGTAGGTGTCTATAACGCAGTAAACAAAGCAAATACTTACATAACACTGAGTGCTTGGTTTCAGTTCTTATTACACTCTACAGTCTAAAGTTGAATAGGGAACATGATTGAACCTGTTCTCAAATATCAGCTGCATGGTGGGCAACGACACAGGAGTGTGAAAATACAACAACTAATTACTGAAAAACACATTAACTGCACAACATACTGGTTGATGATCAGCAGTCTCCAGACAGAGTAAAACATTCTTCTATTATAGAGCTGCTGTAAACTGTTGTTTACATGCTACAGCGCGTTTTAACATTAATGTAACCCAGCTGACTGTCTGACTTTGCACAAGATGTCCACAACCACTTGTGACTGACCACTGAAAGTCTCTTATCGCGGCTCTATTTGGAGAATTGTGTTTTTCCCCCCCCCAGTCATTCAAGAAAAGCACGGCTGACGTCTTTTAAAAGGGGCCCAATCTGTCAAAACATTATTAATAGTTTGTTTTTTTTATTACAGGAAGAGAACAAAACAGATCATTTTATGTAACAGGAAAAAAAACACACACACAAACACGTAACAAAAAGGTCTTGTATTTAAGTGTGTGGCCTCAATTTTCTCTTTTGTTTACACAACCATCAACAGTCCACAGCTGATTAGTTCAAAACGGTACAATGTGCTGGATATCTCATTTAATCGAGTAAACTTAAAAATTTCATTTAGCAACGGCCTGGTAAACGTGATGGAGATGGCCACGTGACTCCCTACTTCCAGTCGTTATTTTTCTTGTTTTCTGGTAATGGTCAATGTAGAGGGACGCAAGAGAAAACGCCAAAAAGCACAGTCACGAAAAAGATGAGTGAAATGAAAGTGTTTTACTTATTTACGATTACAAATAACTGAGCACTGGTTGACTCTTAAGATTACTAGACAGCAGGCCGGAAAAAGCAGCTTGACATTGCTGTATTTCCTGTATCTGTAAGGGAAGACAACCTACTTACAATTAACTACATTCCTTCCAGGTTAGTCAGATAAGGAACATCACACATTATCTATGATTGCAACATCTTCAAATCTGTGCTCCCATATATGTGTTTGTTCTTCTTCTTGTTGTTATTTTTACACCACAGACCAACTAAAACGAAAAGCAGGAACTGCACGGAGTGACACAGGGAAACCACCAGAACTAGACTAGCGAGCCGGTTTTTGTGTCGCCTTTCAGTTTAAAATGAGATGGGAGCCGTTTTCTCTTGAAGTGTTTTGCTCGAACTGTCGACCTTTTAACTGCACATGCCTGTGGCTGAGAGTGTAACGCCACGCACAGCAGAAGTGTTAAAACTGATTCTGTGTGAGTGACAAAGCTATGACCCCGAGTGCAACACATCCATAATAAGAACATTAGGATAAGCACTGTGTTTTTTCCAGTAAGGCTGAGATAATCTTCCACACCCAATGAACTCCATGTCAGAGGCTTGCAGAACAACTTTAATGTGTCAGCAGTGAGGGAAAACCCATAGTCGGTAAACGGTGTACCAATCCTAAATGGCAAAACAAAGGCACACGCACTCAAACTGCTGCTAATCTGTAGGGCAAACAAGATGGGTCTAAGCATACACTATCCAATTAGTCAGCAGTAAATGGTACTGCCATAAGAAATGGCCATAAAGCGTAGACTATAAAAGGAGCAACGCTGTAAGGCTGGCTTCACGGGGAAGTAGAGAGGCAGCATGCTGACTAACAGAAGGACAGAGTGAGTAAACAGGCAAATGTGTGCTGTAGATGACTCGTCGAGATGTCTGTAGTAACTGTCTTATAATTGTAAGACGTGCACATGCTTTGAGAAAACTGGAACGCTACATTTATACACTCACTATCAAGCATGTACATGTATGCATTGGATTTCGTATCAGAGCGTGACGAGCGAGAGTTCGAAATCTCAGCACACACAATATCATTTTAAGTAACGAGCCATAACTTATGATCTATTCATTATTGGTGAAATGATTAACACAGATAAAACTCAGAATTATAGCGACACATTACAATGTTTACTCTCTCGTTGCATTAATACTTTGAGCAACATACTTAACCTTTGCACAGGTCAAACGAGAAATGGAAGTAACACCTCTTTCTGAAAAACAAAATAGAACCTCATCTAACCTGTATGTTTGTTAGGAACAACAATGCATCATAATCCTCTGTAGACATTCACGAAAGGAAGCAACCGTAAGACAACAGAGTCATGCAGGACACTGTGTCCTGAAAAGCCAGTAAAACAATAGGTGAGAAGCAGAATGAGTTCTGACGGACGCATTTCAGAGTAGCAACGCCACACTCCCAAACACCATCGTCATCATCAAGCTTTCCTGTAGCTGGGGACGAATCGTCAGTTTATGAGTGCATTGTAGTGCAGGAAGTGTTTTATATGCACACACAATGACATAAGGCACAGCAGTGGTTGCGATAAGGCTTAATTTCCTCTGTGCCACTCAAACATCAATGTTAGACATTAAAATGATACAATAAATATGGCAAGTGGGGTTACTTAATGATCTGGTGACGTTACAACCACGCTTACGTGCTTATCGTGTTTGCTTGATCTTTAAATTAATCTCATTAGAGCCATATACTAGCTAATAATAGCAATCATCATCGTTTATTGAATTGTCAATGGCGTTATTATACAATAATTTTCCAAACCTGCTCAGCACTCACCTGTGTCTACTCAATCACCTACTCACACTCACGGTTAATTTTAGAAGTTGGAAAACTTAGGCATGTTTGTAAAATCTACACAAATTGACTTGCAAGAGGTACCTACAGAGATTGTGCACCACAGGGCATTCAGACCATGATTTTGCTTGCTAAAGCTGTCGGACAGCACAGGTAGAAAAAAAAAAAAAAAACTGCAAAAGGTCGTATTTGTATTTTAGGGATTCTAACTCTAATCCATAACTTTATACCAAAATGAGGGGTTTTACTTTTCTGACATCACTGATGCATTTGGTCATAGACCTCACATGACCAGTTGCTAAAGCCAAAGTCACAAAATTGCTGCTTTTGGGCATACGCTAAAAAAAATCATTGCACTTTTCCCTGAGGTGACAACCCAAGGAGTCGGCAAGAGTGTAGAAGATAATGGGCCTTGTGCATTTCTTTCTTCGTCGGCAAAAAGCTGCAGCTGGGACTGCTGCTAAATAAATATAAACAGAATCGTGTAGGTCCAATTTCAACTTCATAAATAAGAAACGCGTGTAAGCAGAGCCACAGTTTACCCTGCATTATCAGCTGGAGCTGTGCCGAGTAAACTTTGGGTCCCGAATTTGCCAAAAACACTTTAGGCCTGTGAATAACGAGTGTAAATCTCAGCATGCTTTGAAAGCGTGCCCATGAAAACGGGAATCTGCAGGTCTGAGAGCATGTCTTTCCACAACAGTGACGTTACAACAAATGTAAAAAATAAATAAATAAATAAAAAGCTTTGTGATACTAAGCAGCATGCTGGGCTGTGTCTTTTCTTATTATCTATGGCTAAGAATATTTCTACACACACCCTAAGCTGGGAAGCCTACAAAGAAAAGTTCAAGGCCACAGTGAAATCCCAGCCAGCAGCAATTACTCCACACCAACTGTTGATATCCATTAAAGTCTGACATTCAAAAAACAGTAAAGCCAAGAAAATTCACATAGTTAATGCCTGTTGGACTGTTTTATTGAACGGAAAAGTCAAGCAACATTATGGTGGAGACAACAAAGATGTGGGCCCCCCAGTGCCTGCCAGCATGTGCCCAGCTGACCAACAGCCGTGACATGCTGGTGGTGTAGCTATGAGGTTATTTATATTTTTCCAGATACCATCTGAAGGGCTTTAGAGGCATACTGCTCTCTGGACCACTCTGGTTGCAGATTTCTTTTTTTCTGTTTTTTGTAAGTTGCATTACGCAAACGGTTTTCCACAAGAAAGGCTCCTTACAGAGAAAAGCAAAAACCAGGAAATTCCAGGAAGTAGCTGCTGATGACAGTGCTCTCATTTTGCCTTGGAAGTGGTGCATATTAGCATTCATGACAAGAATAAGCCTCATCCACGGGTCATCTATGAACATATGCCTTGCATTTGGCTTTGGCACTGGTGCTTCCAAACCCAGTTATTGTCTTAAGGACAAAATGAGGTCATGCTTTGTCCACCACCCACCACTAACAAAACAAAAAACTTTACAGTCAACAGATGAAGGTACGGCCAAAATAAATGGTAAAGTTATAATTACGACCCGCTGCTGTCCATTACTTTGTACTGACTAGAAGGCGTCAGGACTGATGCCACTACCTAACCTCGGGACCGTGAGTCATGCGTGTACCACAGCGGGCGAAAGGATGACATCATTCTAGAGTCGTCGACGTCGTCGGATGGGCTCCTGTAGAAAGCGCTCACTGTGCACGAGGGGGGCCTACTTTCCGAAAACCACGTGACGTTCTGGTACTCTGCAGGCTGCACCCAACTAGAAATGCATAATGTATGCAATGTGCGGATGTGTAAAGTGCCAGGCAGCAAATACAACGACACGGCACTTATTTCAAGTGGAAAACGCGTGCTTCGTGACGTCCTGGTTAACCCTAAACAGTGTAATTGGTACAGATGTGATCTGATAAGGAAGAATCCCCCCGCCACCATCACCACCATCTTTTTCCTTTTCTTTTTTTTTTTTTAAACAAGATGATGCAAGCATAGACATGCCCCACATGTAGCCTTCTGTTGATAAAAGATTCGTTTTTTGCTTTTGTTTTTTTTTAAAGCAGCTAGTGTGGAAGTTAAACTTCGCCCTGGGGCGATCACTGCGCTTACCGTACGCTACAAGTTACACCAGGCTGTTGAAGCGACACAAGAAAGTAAAGCAACAAAGTCAGGAAAAAAAGCGTGCACAAATCACAAACAATCCCCACCCGCCGAAAAAATGCGAGCTACTGTGGGGAGTGTGCACGACCGACCTACAGCGGCCCGAGTATTAGGACGTAAACAAAGGACACAAGTTATATCCCCATGTCTTCCACGGACACCCTGCGGTGGTTAAGCAGCCCGGTGAGAGATAGGTCTCCCGGGCCTTGGTGGGTGGTGGGAAGTCGTTTGGTCGTTGTGCAATCGTGCTGTGTGTGTGTGTGTGTGTGCGTGCGTGCGTGTGTGTGTGTGTATGTGTGTGTGTGCACTAGCTCTCTCGCTCGCTAGTGCTGTGCAACAACAACTTACCACACGGATCCGTAAGCACCGGAACCGACAGGAGATAAGTTCTGGTAGCGCTCCGGGACTTCCCACACGGTTTTGTTAAGCTCCTGTCGGTAAAACGTGGGTCTCTCCTTCTGCGACATTCCTGCGGATTCAGCAGCCCCGCAGTGACAAAACAAGCCAGCGGAAACTTCTGCCCTCTCCTCTCCTCCCTGTGCGGCACGACGTGCGGTGGTGATGCTGCTTTGCAATAAAAGTCTACACGGAGCCGACCCCGAACAAAGCAAAAAAGAAAAAAAAATAAAACAAAACTCCAGCCTCCTTGTCGTGCAAATTTCGGTGCAGGTAAAATCCCACTTCTCCGTGCACGTCGGGAGGGCCGCCTGAAGATAACTTCCCCTACGAAGCTCTTTGGGGTCAGGAAGCTCAGTCTGGCTTTCGCTGGATTTTTCGCCCTGTCCCCGCTTTGCTGGGCGCGCGGAAACGTGTACGCGTACGTCTCCTTGCTCCTACGTCAGCCTGTGCACGCTCACGTTGCGATACATTTATCTCGCGAGAAACGATCCGCTATTGGGAAACTAGGGGATACCCCATCCCCACCGTGTAGAGGAGCGGGAATATCCCCCTCCCGTTATGTTAATTGCGACACGTTTTTCCTCTTTAAATTTTTACGTCAGGCAGTGGAACATACAATCATCAGATGAAAATAAACGAGCTCCGTTTTCACCATCTCCAGTAGAGAAAACCCTGCTTTAACTTCAAAACAATAGGAATATCTGATAATATAACATGAGCTATAGCAATATAACATTCACAGAGGACATTTTTAATAATGTTTTCCTTGCTAAAAAGCTCTTTTATACTGTGATACTTAACTAATACTTTATTAATGTGGTATTAATGCCTATAACAGTTCTTAATTATAGAGTCATGACTGGTTAAACAAGCACAGCATTTAAGACCTTTACACAATGGCCCCGAACAAAACATGGCTTGCTCTCACTAGCTGCATACCTGGTTGCAAATGAACCTTGACTCCACCTGTGAGTCAATAGGGTGTGCTGCTTGAATTTAATGACGCTGGAAAGTCCAAGATTATTTATTAGCCAATCTGATATTTCTAAATGTTCACATGTTACTAAATGTCTATCACTCATAACAAGACATGCAGACGCACAAATAATAACATGAATGATGGTCGACTTCTGTTTTAGTGCCCCTGTAACGAGCACGCTGAGTTACAATCACACTGTCATAACTCAGAATTGGCCACGCCAGGATTAGAAATACAAATTCCACATGTGCTTTCCTTCCCATCACAGTAAATATATCAAATAACTCTCAAAGGAATGCATATCCTTCAAGGTGCAGAAAGTAAGGCATGTTCCTACAAAAAATAACTTCTCTTCTGAAGGTTGTCTTTAAAAACAGAAAATGTTCACAAGCAGGGCATTAGTGGCAAAAGACACTGAAAGTTGTGACACGTGTAAAGAGGTACAAGGTTCATTAGGTGCTGAGCTGGGGGTTAGTGGTTTTACAGAACCAGAATAATCTAGACATTCTGTGCAAACTTTTTGCATTAGCCTCAGCACACAGTTATCCCTCATGACACATGCTGAAGGCATACATCCTGCTGGGGGGGATTTTGCTGGGGGGTTTCGGCAGCAGACTTTGATGGGTAAAAATGAAACCTGCAAAAACACTGCTATATTGAGGAGGGAAAAAATGTCACCTTACCTGATGAGAAATGACTTTAGATCCCAAATATGACGACCGAGATTTTAAAAAGAACTGTGCTACTGCACAGGAATGACAGAATACAGAGAGTCAAAAATGCAAATGTTGACACGGGTTGCAAAGCTCATGTAAACCACAGTTGTATCACAATGAAAATAGAAAGAAAAAACACAAGAACAGGGGTGAATATATTTTATACACTCACTGTTCACTTTATTGGTAAAACCTAATAGTATTGGGCTGGACCCCCTTTACCTGTCAGAACTGGTTTAATTTGTAATTGTACAGATTCAGTGAAGTTTTGGAAGATGCATTTGGGTACGGTAATTGCCACGTTCAAGAAAATGATTTGAGCTTTGTGACATAGAAGCAGTCATCAGAAGGTGCATACACTGTGGTCATAAGGGAACGGACATCACCAGCAGAAATACGCAGAAAGGCTACGGTGTTTAAACAATGCTTGTTTGGTATTAAGGAGCCCAAAGAGCCAAGGAAAATTTCCCCACATCATTACACCACCAGTGGCTTGGAATACCAGTACAAGGCAGTATAGATGTTTGCTTAGGTTTTTTTTTTTTTATTAAATTCTGTCCCTATCATCTGAATATTGCAGCAGTAACTCAGATTCATCAGACAAGGCACCATTTTTCCAATTTTATATTACCAAACTTATGACATCTGGTGTGCTGTAGCTCATCTGCTTCAAGGCTCCATGTTTATCTTCTGTTGGTTGTAATGAGTAGTTTTTTGAGTTATTGTTGGCTAACCATCAGCTCAATGCAGTCTGGTAATTCTTCTCTGGTATCAACAATTCATGTTCACCCAGAGAACTGCCACTGACTGCTTATCCTTTGGACCATTTAGAAACAATTGTCTGAAAAATGAGGAAAATCCCAGTAGATCAGAAGTTTAAGAAATATTCAGACCAACCCATCTGGCAACATCAACCATGCTGCTTAAGTCATCTCTCTTTCTCATTCGGGTGGCAGGTGGCATGAGATTGGCCACTTTATTAAATATGTACGTTTAACATTTGCACAGGCATATTTAATAAAGTGGCCAATCAGTTGCAGATAGTTAAACTTTTTTTTTTTAAAAAAAGAAAACAATAAATAGAAATTTGTATGATCAACATTTTACTTAAAATTCCATTGCATTCCCTCCCAAAACAATTTCTTCTTTTGAAAATAGAAATAAGGTGACAGAATTGAAGTCATAACAGGGGTATACATTTAAAATGGCATGAGAAGCACCGTCCCTATTTGGCATTGCTTTTAAGTCTTCAAGCAAGACACGGCAAACACATTTTAGCAAAGTGTTGCGATATACCTCATCTGTTGCAGGTACTACTCCTTTCTCCAGAGTTTTGACAGAATTTTAATTACAGTCTAATGTGTGACACTTGAAACATTTTATCCAGTATACATTTTGATAACAAAGTATATACAAAATACACATGTAAAATTTGTATTTTTCTAACCTAAAAAAATGTTAACATGGGACATCCAAAAATCTAAATAAAAGTGTACATATGGACATCTTTATATATTAGCTTTATCTTTCCCTCCACCACTGACAGAAGAAAAAAAAAACAAGACTTGCTGGGCACAAGCAGAGTTGATCATTTTCACTTTGATCACATGTAACCTCTAACAAATAACTAGCGTTATTTTTATTTCCAAATATACACAGGTAGGCTATTTTTAAGTTGTATACAGGTGTAAGGTATAATGCACACACAGCCCTTCAATTTTCTGCATCCTTCAGCATTAATCATTACGTGGAGTGGATGGAGACGTCAGACATTACTACCCAACAACAGAATGTTATCATGTGACCCAGCACTCTCCCTCCACTGAAATAGCTGTGGAGTACTTCACATCTGTAGTGCATACATAATATTAGGTAGAAGCTGTGTACCCAGTCATCAGAAGGGGGCAGCACTGACTTCACTTTCACATGGGTCCAAAGGTCCACCGGGGGGGATCATCAGTCACAGAATCCAAAAGGTGTCCCAACAACAAGGATTAACATGTGACTGCAGAGGTGAGTCTCTGAAAAGTTTGTCCTGTCCCATCTAACCTCACCATCATTTTAAGAAGACAATGTAGAAGGCCATGGCCAGGCAAGATACTGCCACAGCGATGTGAAGCCTTGTCCCAATTACGGCAGCTGAGAACGAGATAAGATGAGTTAAAACAAAAAGAAGGCATAAAGTCATAACTTGAGCTGAAATATCAGTGGATATTGTGACATACTACACTGTATGGAAATTCGGTCATTTTTTTGGTTAATCTGGCAATATCAGTGAGTGAGAAATGAAGGTATTACATCAGACAGGAAAAGTTCTTCCAGTAAAATAGCACAATAAAGCTGGCCTCACATTTACTTCTCTTTGTTTCTAATGACATCATAAAACTGTGAACGTCAAATTGCTGAACTGCTATTACCTTTACAAACAAAAGCCTGAACTACAGGCAGTTTTTCCCTGGTTTGCAGCGCTTGTGTGTTCATGTACAATTTTTGTTATTATTCTTTTTATCTTCATTATAGCTCTGTATATAGTGAGAAGGGAAAAATGGCTGTTCATTAAAACCAAACATATAAGTAATAAAAACATATTTTGGGTTGTTGTTCGTTTTAAGCTACATACTCATTGTATAAGACAAAGTAATTAATAGCAGGCACTATTAATGTCATTTTTTGAGATATACTTATTAACAGATATGCATGACAATATTACAATTTGACACACTTTGACTAAAAGTAGTTTAGCAAAATGCATTTACAAACAACATCACACCTGTCACAAAGTTGTAATGTTGCCATTTGTTTTGACATCAACCACTACATAAAATATATTTAATTTGGAAGGATTTGAGAGCTAAATAATTCCCAACAGCTATATAAATATTGATAATCCTGTAACCCTATTCAGTTTATATAGTACATGTCATCCAGATTGATTAGGCTACTAGGAGGACATGGGTAACAAACATACAAACACTATTCATTATAGTAAGAAGATGAGTTCTTAGAAAGAGGGTCCAGTATTTGTAGTCCTCTGATCTATTTATTATCAACCAACCTTGTTCTCATTGTTTAATTTAAATAGTTAATGTACAATAGTACAAATCAAAAACAAAGTGCCAGGCTGCTAATATTAAGCATATAAAAAAGGAAAAGGGGAAGTCATTTTGTCTGAATAATACTAACCTTTGTAAAACACACCCCACACTCCTTTCTTCTCTGACAACAGCCAGTTGTTGAGGCGAGGAACCTTTTTGAGGTATGCACAAGTGCAGATAAAAAGCAGCCCGAAGACAAGGATGCCATCGAATGAATAAACTATGGAAAGGGAAAAGTAGCATTGCATACACATTATTTTTCGTATGAGAGAATCTAAGAGCACAGAGTAACAACCACTCATTTCTGCTCAGATACAACCAGAGACACTCTTAAATGCAGCACAGGTCCACGCTTTATTTCATACAGACTTCAAACAGGGTTGCTTTAGTAGGAAGCAAATATTGACATTAAGCAACCACCAACTCCAAGCGTCATATTAATATAGTATGCAAAACAAAACTATAAAAGTCGCCTTCTGATTTCCTCTCTGTATTTCTACAATTGAGACAAATGTTGATGCCAGTGCTGAAGCATACGTCTATATTTTTGCCTGTGATTCTTTTTTTCTTTGACCAAACTGTGCTGTTGACTTAAGTTTCTTGCAGACGCAGCAGTCTTGGTTCAATAGTTGTCTACCTCGCTATCCTGATTTTTTTTGTAGCATTAGCCACAGACACACAGAAGTCAAAGCCTGATAGCATATATACGTGTAGCCTTACAAAAAAAAATAGAACCTAGGAAAAGGTTAATACTAAACACAGCAGGCTTTAGTGATAGCACTGCTGTATAATAGAAAGACAAGTACTATAGCTCTGTAATGAGTGAAGAGTTTGTTTTGGTGTTAACAGAGCAGCAGTGTTGCCAGGGCCACGTCTACAACTAGCCTAGCCTCAATTCCAAGAAGTAGCCTAACTTCATGTCCCGCTTGTTGTCGACACGTCCTAGCTAGTTGGAAAACACGAAAAACCTACCATTTGTCATATTCGCAGCTTTCTCTTTGACGATGTTATATGACGGTTTGTTCCTCTAAACTAGCATTCCATCCTAAATTTTAAAGTAGAGATATTATGCAGTCACTCGGCTGACATTTCCGTTTCCCTGACTTAAAATCTTCTTCTACGCTTCACGCTGTTGCTGTTTAGTTAGCGTTACTGACACCTACTGGAATATTGAATTAACAGCTTTAAGTTATTAAACGCTCTTTTTTAATATTAGACAAAGATTACCCAAGTAAATACAAAATACAGGACCCAAACTCTCATCAAGCCACAAAATATTTTTCCAAAGTCTTGGGGCTGATCACGATGTTTGTTTTTAGATGATTGGCCTTTTGCCCAGTGCCGTTCTTAGTGTTTAATCATGAACTCTGACCTTGACTCATAAAGCCTGCAGTTCTTTTAATGTTGTTCTGGATTCTTTTATGACCTCCTGGAGGAGGTGTTGATGTGCTCTTGGAGTATTTTGGTAGACCAGCCACTTCTGGAAAAGTTTGCCACAGTTCACATTGCTGTATGGCTCTCAGCATAGTTTCCTGGAGTCTCAAAGCCTTAGAAATGACCTTTTAACCTTGTGCAGGCTGATTGTCTTTGTTTTCAAAGTTGTTTAAAGTTTCATCCGTTTTTGACATAAGGGCATGGTGTGATTCTGTTTAACTGATTTATTGATTCAGCAGGTCTGCCAAAAAATCAGGCCTGTGTATTTGGCTTGTGAAACTGAACTCAACTTTCCAAAAAATATGGGTAATCACAGTTAGTCCACAATTTAACAGTGATGGGCAATTACTTTTTCAAATTAGATAAAGTAGCTTTAGATAGGGCTTTTACCTTAACAAATGAAATCATCATTTAAAAGATCCATTTAAAAGTAGGTGTATATATTATATATTTCTCTTTGTATTAAAGATATCAATCAAGAAAATCAATTTGGGATATCTAAAATCTAATTTCAACATTTCAAGCACACATCAAGTCAAACTTGAAGTGTGCTTGAAATTGCAATGTTCCATTTTATATTTATGACAAATAAAAACCCGATTTCCACAACCTAATCAGTTAGGTTTCACAACCTAACTGATTACAAGCTTAAAATTTCATGTGCTTTCTGGGTGCCCCTCTAGTTCTTTGGTGTAGGGATAAAAATCACATTAATAATACTCTATAAACTTTCTCATAAACTCTTCTTAATGCAGTACAACCAAGACAACAAACTGAAAGATATTTGTAAGCATGATAACCTCTTGTGCGGGCCATTTCTTGTGGCCCGCACACTGCTCCCTGTAGGGAAATAATATGGGTGGAAGGTCGAGGCAAAATCAACAAACTGGTTAAAAAGGCTGACTCTGCTGTAGCTGTAAACCTGAACACACCTTATGCAGCAACAGAGGGAAGGATGAGGATTAAAGTGAGCTTCCACCTACACTACAGTGAGCTGACATCATTTGCCCCGTCAAACGAATCAATTAAAATAAAGCTTCAGTCAGACTCCTGCAGAGTGGCACCAGAGTGCTTAACACATAGTGTGAAAACCCATACATAAACAATAATTTATGTATTATGTATATATGTCAAACAATAACAATTCCATTCAATTGAATTTTATTTATATAGCACCAGATCACAACAACAGTTGCCTCAAGGCGCTTTATATTGTACAATAATACATACAGAGAAAAACCCAACAATCATATGAGCCCCTATGAGCAAGCACTTTGGCGACAGCGGGAAGGAAAAACTCCCTTTTAACAGGAAGAAATCTTCTGCAAAACCAGGCTCAGGGAGGGGCGGCCATCTGCTGCGACCAGTTGGGGTGAGAGAAGAAAAGAACAGGATAAAGATATGCTGTGGAAGAGAGGTCTGTTAACACATAGTGAGTGAGAAAGGTGACTGGAAAGGAAAAACTCAATGCATCATGGGAATTCCCGGCAGCCTACGTCTATGGCAGCATAACTAAGGGAGGATTCAGGGTCACCTGGTCCAGTCCTAACTATATGATTTGGCAAAAAGGAAAGTTTTAAGCCTGATCTTAAAAGTAGAGATAGTGTCTGTCGACAACAACGACTTATTTCTGCTGTTTAATAGC
>VUQR01014570.1:0-22900 GCA_015108515.1 Hemichromis elongatus | reverse complement strand
ACACACACACACACACACAACACACACACACACACACACACACACACACACACACACACACACACACACAGAAACTTACATATTCTGCTTAAAGCTTATATGTTTAGGCGGATGTAACATTTTTGCAGCACCAGCAGTCTTGTAAGCTAAGTTTTGGAGCTGCTTGACGTTTACGTGGGAGCAGCTACAGTGTGCAGAAATTACTGCCACAGGGTGAACCTCAGGTTGATAAGAGTAAAGGAGAAAAAGCAGACCAAACTTAATTTGAGTGCCTGCTAAGGAATCCTGGGTAATTTTCCCTGAAGTAAAAAAAAAAAAGGAAAAAAAGTGCTATCGGAAAGTTGTCTCGAGGTCTTTGTGTAAAGTCTGCTGATAAGCAGCCATTCAAAGTTCAAGTTTCACTAAAAACAAAAGCACATACAGCTTAACGACCAACTAAAGGTAATCATCTGCTATAATTGCTGCTCATTAGTACCATTTAATTCAATCTATGGTCAAAATGCTTTGGGTCCTAAATGTAACTGAAATGAAGATGTGTGTCTCTTTGTTTGATACAGCGGGATTGAAGGGCCACTTTAGGACGGTGAAGACAGAATATTTCAGAGGCAGAGCAGATGGAACTCCTCTCTTATTAAATAAAAGGAGAGGCAGCTGGACGTGGTCTGCCTGCACGCCTCTGCTGAACCTAGACTCAGAGCTGTGTCTGTCCTGCAGCCATGCAAGCATTCCTGCACAGTGTCTTGTTTTTCTCTGTGCAGCTGCCGTACACCTGAGAGTCCGGGCCAGAGCGCAGAAAGCTCTTTCTGCGTCTTCAAAACGTCACACAGTCTGGCAATGCAAAACTCATTTGAGACATATTGTTGTGCAGCAGTTATGGAGAAATTATTTCCCAAGCATCAGCAGCAGAAAAAGCCCCCAAAACAAGCAATAAAGGAAGTGTGCAGAGCTGCACATGTGGAAACCTGCCTCACACAACGCCAGGAGGGACAACACACACGCAGTAAACAAACTGTTATAGCCGTCACACAAAACGTCCAGCGTGATGCTCCCACATCCCACAACCACAGTGGTAATCTATCACAGCAGAGCACCCGGGATGCTAATAATAATAATAACAAACAAACAAAAGGCTGCTGAGTGTGTTGTTTTAACACTCACACCACCTCTGCTGCCCCCCCCTATAAACAATCCCACAGCAGCAGCTAAGAGGCTGTCGGACTGAACAAACTCCTCCCGCTGCTACAGATAAACTCAAGATTAGATTGTGATGTGTTGTGCGTATTTCTTTTGCCAAGAACACACTGAAACCTCGAGTTTCTGCAAACAAGAAATGTAAGAAATGAAGTTTTGGCTTTGCTGCTCTACTTAGTCATCTTTAGTGTTTGGAGCTGTGGCCTGCTGGCCTTTTTCACAGCTCGGTGCTACAACTCCCAATTCTGAGGGCAATACAGCAGAGAGATAGTCTGGATTTGTCACAGTGCATGCAGCTGTACAAGTCCATACAAGTCTTCCTCCAGTCAGACACCCAGGTATTTGTCATCTGTGCATCAAAGTAGTTTAACAAATATTTTCATGGGGTTGCTCTTAAGGTTCACAAAATATTCCCTCTGATCGCTCCTTCAGGATTTTCTGGTAGAGATCAGACTTCATGGTTCCATCAATAGCAGCAAAGCAGCCCCAGACCATCACACTACCACCACCATGCCTGACCGCTGACCGAATGCTGGGTTAGTTTTATGCCAGATGTAACCGGACGCAACCCTTCCAAAAACTTCAAAGTTATGTTCAAGCTAACATTTTAAATTGTTACCATAAACCAAGCACCGTCTTCTCACCGTACAGCTGCTGCACGGCAATAATGTCGTCCCAGCTTAGAACCAGCCCGCGGCCAAGCTTCCTGTAGTATGGAGACATCAGAGCGTGACGAACGGGGGAGTGCTCCAGGCCCAAAGTGTGTCCGATCTCGTGGGCGGTCACCATGAAAAGGTTGTGGCCCTTGTGGCCGTTTAGCGTCCATCTCTCCGCCATGTCGAAGTGGGCTTCGCCTCGGCGAGGTAGGAAGGCGTGAGCCAGAGTTCCCCCTGAACGAGAAAAAGGAAAAACAGTCTGAGGTGCATTTATTCATTGTTATTAGCAAAACCTAACGCCGTTCTCTCGCCATGTGTTTTTACATCCCTATGAATTTAATTGTTAGTGCCGTAGGTTTGAGCAGCTGTGGCTCAGGTAGTAGGGCCTTTCATCTACCAATCAGAAGGTCAGTGGATCAATCTGTCATTCCTCTGATCTCAGTATTGTTGGGCAAAGTATTAAACATCAAGTTGCCCTTCATTGCATCCATAGGCATTGAAAGGTGTTACATTCTACCGTATTTTCTGCACTATAGGGCGCACTTAAAATCCTTTAATTTTCTCAAAAATCGACAGTGCGCCTTATAATCCGGTGCGCCTTATGGTCCGAAAAATACGGTATTTGATCTTGCAAGATGCACATTTTAGGCACTGAATCTTTGTTCATTCTGTTTAATATTTTTTGATTAGTTTTATCTTCTCAGGATCTCAGCACAGAGCAGAACAGCTGTCAGTGACAAGATATCAGATACAGCAAAAAAAGAGATGTGACAGAGGGGGGTTGCAAAGAAGCCTGCAGTGGGGCAGCAACTGCACGAAAGCTGTTTTTATAAAAAAAAAATAAAAAATAAAAAAAACACCCTATATGTGAGTTGTCCAACTATGGATATGAAGCTATCAAGCTTGACTTATTAACCTGCGTAAACTGACACTGTTACTTCATGTTCTTTTCTTATGAGCTGGCTAGTTTAGCTGCCAAAACACACATGGACATAAGACACCAAAAAAGGCATACCTACTCATCTACTCAATCAAATAAAAACCGTGCAAGATTGAAATCACTGTTCTTATGAATTGCACCGAACATGTTGGTGGTGCATGCAGGAAGGTGCTGCTTCATATATTAAAGAGGTCATTAAAGACTAAACAGCCACTCTTTCCATGGTGAGACTGGGAGCTTTCAGGTTACAAATAACATACAGTGTAGAGTAAAAGGTTGCATTTAAGTGCTCTTTAAATTTCGAAACTCTAATATTTACATGTTTTTAGCATTCGCTGGGTCAGATCATAGCATCTTAATGAGTTTAAATGCTGTACTTTGCAGCTCCAATTATTTACAGTAATCTGATTACTATTCAGACCTAACTGATAAAATTAACCTGCCAGTACCTGTAAGGAGAATTTAAGGAAGTTAAATATCTTCAGAATGTCTTAAACAAGTCCTTGTAAATATAAACGAAGATGAAATCAGATCAATGTGTTGTGTCCCTGACCTGGTCCATCAAAAGCATTGCTGGCCCCGTCGTTGTGGTCTCCTTCGTAAAAGGCCAGCCGGATGTCTGCGGGCCCACCAGGGGCCTCCTTGAAGACCAGGCCCGACACGTTGCTCCACAGCTGGAAGGCAGCACGCACAGCCAGCCGGACAGAGCCCAGCGACAGGTGCTGAGGCCAGTTCACGATCTGGTAGGTCAGGTGGCGCTTGTACCACTTCTCAACTGGAGAACGCCAAGACAGAGAGAAGCAAAAATGAGACACTATCAAACTCCCAGTCTGGTTCATTAGCAGATGAGCGCCAACCAAAAAAAAAAAAGCCAGTTTAAAGCAATTATCAAAGAAAGAAAAAAGTGATACTGGCTAAAACTCAATAACATAGTTACCTCTCAGACAGAGACATGGGGAAAATGCTAAATAAACGAGAATAAGAGCATAAAAGGTGCTCGGTTATGCTGATTTTCTGCTATATGTTAAACTAAATTATCTTATCAAAGAGAAATTACCCTCTTTGAAGATGTCGAAACAATGTTCGACTAATGTGGCTGTTTTCTTTCTTTCTTTGTTTCCTTTTAAACTTGCTGGATAGTCTGTTGTTTTAAACTGGTTGAGCTTTTAGAGAGCTAATCCCATTGGAAATAGTTAAATTATTACTATTGTGTCATTATTATGATGTGGATTTACATTTAAAATACCCAAATGAAGAAGAAACACTCCCCCAGCAGCCTGGGCCTATTGCAACATAATGAAGGGAGGACTGAGGGTCACTTGATCAAGCCCCAACTATATGCTTTGACAAAAAGGAAAGTTTTAAGTCTAACATTAAAAGTAGACAGGGTGTCTGTCTCCTGAACCCAGACTGGGACTGAAAGAGAAGGCTCTGCCTCCCATTCTACTTTTAAATCCTCTAGGAACTACAAGCAGGGGTGAAGCACTCTATCGGGGTGATTGTATTAAACTGAATTGAACAGTTTTATAGTTATGAATGCCTGATATCCCATCCTAAGCTGTGACAAATCCAGCCAGCTGTGCCAAAGTGATAGGATGTTAACCATGCGAGCTTCCAGCTGGGTAAACTAACACGCACTCTGACTGCATGCTTCACCAGTTGACTTCACCGTGTGTCTGTGGTTTCTTGGCTTAGGTATAATTACACGTGTCGCAAACTTCACAGTCATATCATTTGCTCGAGGATAGAGGGAAGGGGGGATTCATGTTCAGCCTTTCATTAATTTACAAGACTCCAATTTGTTCGTAGACACACACACACACACACATACACAAAGGGTCACGCAGTAAAGCAGTCTGGAAACAAAGCAGACGTAAGAGCAAACACACACAAGCAGCCCAACACACATCCACAACTAACAGACGAAGGGGCTGCCCGCAGGAAACAATCAGGAGATAATATGAACCTTGAGACAGAGGCAGCTGGAGAAGCTGTCGCTGGCAGAGCCGGAGAAAGACTTACAGGGCACTTTTAAACAAGGGGTTTAAGAAGCTGCAGTTTCCTCAAATAAGCCTCAACGCTGATTTGTAAAAAGGGGGTTTGGTCAAAACAACAACAACAACAACACTGGACTGAAACCGTCACTGAAATAAACTTTGCACACGCGGGCGACAAATTGACCCTTAAACCTTGCAAGAAGAGAATTTCCTCCATCCAGTCTTCACTTCGAGGCTCGGCTGATTTACACATACTTTGAGAGCTGACGCTTAAGCATCCACATAAATCATACTTATTTTTCAAAGTTGTCAAAATATTTTTTTTAAAAGACGGCCAAATGTAAGCGGGAGGTCTGCTCCAAAGCTTGCGTTACACGCTACTGTTCCGTCTTAAAGCCTAATGCGGCACGAGGCCGGTGAGGCGTAAGTAGTTACAACAGAGGACAAAGTCTGAGTGCTTTCGATGCCATTTGTGCTTGTTTAAATAACGCCTTGCAAACAGAAGATGGGAGAAATATACGAGAAGTATGTGCTGCATACTGTGAATGACCGAGAGACCGCAACAGCACCCTGGAGACTGGAAAATATCTGGAAATCTAGAGCCATTAAGACATGGTTTTGGCAGTGACATCAGTGTGTAAGTTGTGTGAGTAAACACACAAATAGAAGTTGTGCTTCAGCAGCAGCTTGACTCTTATAAGAACTTCATGCTTATCCTTTTTGTCGCAACAGTTTACACAGATGTAACACTGTAAGAGTGGAAGCACATGGACCCTCAAACACCACAACCATCTGTAAAAAACTGTAAAATTCAGATTCAAATTGAAATGATCAATTGCCGCAGTCCTCTTCAAGTGTTATTAGTATGATTTGAGACTGTGGGCTACTCAAACATGTTCCCATCTTATTTTCAGATGAACTGCACGCATTAGGCCTATTACCGCATCGTGTGTGTAGATGTGTATTCTCAGCAGAGCTTAGGCGCCTTTTCTCCATCTCAGACCGCCACGGAGTAAGAGGTCCCAGAGGACAGCGGAGAAGCCAGGAAGTCCGATACACACAAGACATTCCAAGACTTCCCTTATGGAAGCAATTATGATGCCCTCTATAGCGGCAGTGTAGGGGAGGGCGGGCTATCACAGACATTAGGAAGTGACTTAGATCATCTGATAGCTAAAGTTATTGGCTGTGGAGGTTTGGGGAGATTTTGTTTGTTGCTGGTGTTAAAAAGGCTGTGCAACAAATGCATGCAAAAGATGTCACTGACAGCAAAGTCGATGGAGGAGACAAGAAAAGACCCAACGCCATGTACAAGACTTGGGGGTCACATTTCATCCAGGTTTCATGGGTTATTTTAGCCAGGCCATGACCTAAAATCAAAACTTCAGTTTTATTTACATCAAATAATTACAATAGTTGCCTCAAGGTGCTTTAGGACACTAAAATAAAAGACAGAGAACCCCAATACTTAAATACAATATTCCTATGAGCAAGCACTTGGTGACAATGGGAAGGAAAAACTTAATTTCAACAGGATTTAGAGAGCAAAAGGAGGTGAGTGAAGAAGACTCCAGCAGCGTATTGCATCATAACTAAGGGAGGATTCATGGTCATCTGGTCCAGGCCTAAATATAAATTTCATCATACTTTTCTCTTTGCATCGTTCTGGTACAACTTGGTTTCTTCTGTCCAGTTAATTTATTTCCACAGCTATGCAGTCAATTTTAGATGTTTTCTGTCAATACATAATAATGACCTCCCTCTCTTGCACCGACATCTTTAGACTTCATTTCGACAGTTACAGTGAAAAGATATGAAATGCAATTTAAACACATAGAAACAACTCCAGATCTCCTAATGTGTCACGAAATAATGAAGAAACAGGCCTCAGATACCTATAAAGCCATTCATCGATCAATTGTTCGATACTTTTGAGCATCTGAAAAAAGGAGACTTTTCAAAAAAACCAACTGTCTGCAAAATATTTGTAAAGTCCCTTTGAATCAAAGCAGAGAGCCAGTCACATCTGACTGTTTGATTTAAAAACCCACAGTGGGTGTGTACAGACGAGATAGAGATGCAGGAATCAGAGAACTTTTCTGATGGAATCTTTGTCCGAACTTAAAACATTGATCTAATTATTAAACTATTATTAGTTACCAACATGTTGCAAAAGTGTTGCATGTTGCAAAAATGTCCTTTCATTAAGGGTCCGCACTTCGTGGCATTGATCCATCCAAAATACACACACACACACACACATACATACACACACACACACACACATCATGCACTTAAAAAGCTTATCTTAGACAAGCTGTTGGAAAGTCAGTTCTGTAAATATCAGTGGGAACAACCGCAAGTCAAGGTCTGTTTTCAGTTTCCAGGGAGCTCAAGAGCAGCCATGTTTCTGATAAACAAAAATCACATCACACCACAGGTGAGAGTGAACAAGCAGGCAGCTCGTCTGAGTCATCTGTACTGCTGCAGCCACAGTCAGCTGTCAAGGTCAAACAGCTCAAACAGCAGTGTTAGGTTTAGGTCATGGATGGCCTGGTTCACAGAATGGTAACGGTAGAGGTGTAGAGCTGGTGAACTCGTGCCTCTGTGGCTCTAATCACAAATGATTGATATTTACTAACACATATATGATTAAATGAAAAAAAGCCTAATTCTCTGACATTTTTAATGTCTTTAAAAAACAAGAACTGGATGTACAAGTTTGAATTTATTTTGGATTTTCTCGAATCCACACAGAATCAAAAGGATACATACCCGCTTAACTATACATTCAAGTTTTACAATGTCTAACTTGACGTCTTGTTAGTGATCATAGTTGGCAACAACTTTTGGTTTCTCTTTACCAGCATAAAACGACACACTGGATCTACCAATACTTAGAACAACGAGAATTGTAGATTTATACAAGGTGGAAAGGTCTGCTTGGGCCATTTCTAAACAACTGCAGACTCCAAATCATCAATTCAAACATCTGTACACAAGTCAAGTTATTCCAATGTTTTGCCAAATTCTGAAAGAAGACCCAAACTATCTCCTTCAGATGAGAGAAAATTTGTTAGAAATCCAGGAACCACCAAGCCTCAAGCCTGTTATGAACTGAAAACTGCCGGAACACCAGCGTTACTGTCCACAGAGAAGCGAGTTTTACATCCCCGTGGACCGAGAGGGTGCTAATGAAGAAAGAAGCTCCTGCTCCAAAACTGACACCTTCAAGCTGTTTGACCAGATTGACAAGAGATATGTTTGGAGGCTTTCAAACCTAAGAAAACCATATGTGCAGTTAAGCATGGTGGTGGTAGCACTGTGCTCTGGGGCTGTTTTGGTGCCAGTGGTACCGGCAAAGTTACACATAAATAAACAAAAGCATAAAAAAATTCCAGAGTGGAAATATTCCACTGGGTAGGTGAAAACTTTAGGTCACATTACTGACCAAAAGAGATCACCAACATTTTTAGGGCTTATCTGCATACACAGATGTCTCTGTCCAGTGTATGTTGTATATGTTGAGTTATTACACTCTGTACTAAAGTGTAACAACTGACAGCCAACATTGTACATACCTGAGGCCTCATTTTTACTAAACGCATGTTTTCACAGGACTCTGTTCAGACCAAGAGTCTGGTCCCAACATAAAACTCCTTGAGCAAACACTCATGAAGCTGCAAGCAGAAACATATCTGCTGTTTCTATCGCATAAAGCAGCATAATGTTTGAGCACCACACCAGCATAACACTGTTATTCACAATTAAGCTATCATTGCTATAATACATCAGTGGATACATGAAGCCAGATCAGTAAGAGGTTTGACCCGAGGGTGTAAAAGTATCTGCCGCCTGTTTAATAACACTGTCGCCTGTCATATGAGACAAGTCTGGGTTCTTAAAGAGCAGGCTCAGATCCATACAGACAGCTGGTCACTCACCAAGATATCCACTCGTATCTGACCACTGAGATAGGTAGTCAGCTTGGCAAACAACATAATCCAGTCAGTCAGTTATGGATGTGTTTACCAGAGGGAACATGTCAGGTACTGACACGAAGAGGCAGCGGCAAACATCAGCCACCGCTGCATTCCCCGAACATTAGCCAACCTCGTCAGTGACATTGAGGAATGCAGAGGCTTCACACATCATGAGGCTGGAGGCACAGGCAGAGAGAGAGAGGGAGTGGAAAACATTACTGGGGCTCCTGGTGCTGTCATCGGCCTGCTGCCGCTGTTCATTCACAAAGGAGATGTGACCAACAGCAGCACTGAGGAGAGAAAGCTAGAACAAAAAACACGGAGACGTGCAAAAAGGCCATTTACAGGTCTCATCGAAATCTGTAGAGTGGCTTATCGATACCAATGTCAATATTAGTATCCAAGTGATACTAGCAGATAATAATAAATGCATTGTTTCTAGAATTTAAGGTCATAGTTTCAAGTTCAATATGTAGCCCATTTAATTGTGTTAAATCTTTTTTTGAGGGGGGTAATGAAGGAGTACGCCTTCAATACATTTACATTAAAAGTATTGCTATCAGGAATATTGGCCTTGTATTTTTTTGGTATCAGATTGATATCAAAATTTGGGGCATTGCACAACACAACAGAAAACTGCTATGCAAAATTTTGCTGTATTCAGTGTCGCTTTCTCTTCTTCCCATCAAGCATATTCTAACAGCATAAGGCACTCAAAGATAGGAGAGAGGAACCTCTTTAAATCCTTTGATTTTTAGATTCTGGTTTTTCGGTTTGGATAGAACAGATTTGCCGCTAGGCACAACGAGCCCATTTCCCCAAAGCTTTATCTAAACTGAAGAACACATAGTGGGATGTGAAGGACTTTAGCAGATGAGAGAAAGAAGCATAATCCCAGTAACTAAAGACAAAGTGGAGACTAAAGTTAAAGTTTTCACCCAGTAAACATGACATGAAAGACACATGGGCTTGTGTAACTAAATAATAAGAATCGCCCAGGGCTGACGGGTACACCATCAGACACTCCACCAGCTTTAATTACAACCCTCAACTCTATTTAGTGCTTCAGTTTATGACGGTGGACCCTCCCAGTCAACTGTTGGGTCTTTCAGACCACAATGGGGCAAACAAAGGCTCTACATAAAAGGCAGTGAATGAAACACCAGCTCTCATGTCAGTCAGGCCCACTTTGCACATGCATTCATTTAAATTAAATAAAAGAATACCTTCTGCAGTGGAGCGTCTCCTACGCAGCTGCTGCAGCGGTCTCTGTCCAGCAAAGATGAAATGTACTCTCTGAGCCCAGATCTGTTGGCTGCCCTCGTCCGACACCCCACAGCGGGGCTCTGCCATCCGCTGCAGGGTGGCGCTGTCAAGTTTGCCTGTGATGGGGACACGGGACAACCACTGGAATTCTCTGCGGAGAGACGGAGAGAGAAAAAAACACTTACAGTCTCTCCAGTGTGTGAATCAACAGGCCTGTAAAATCTAATAGATCTTTGCTGCATAAAGATTTAATGATCCAATGCACTCCCTTGTTTCTGAAAGGAGCCAGTAAAGATTTGCATGAGAGCTTTCAGTCAGGCACTTGGACCGTTCCTGGATTCAGGTTACAGATACATGTAACTCAAAAATACATCAGCATCATGAAGCTAGGTTTGCCATGTCGGTGGTATTAGTTTTATACACTAAAAAGACGGTGGATGGACAGAGGAAGAGTTGTGGAGGTTGATAACATCAAAAATGTAGTCTTATCCCCAACCTTTATGTCCTTTGTAGCTCAGAGCCTGCATATACCGAGTAGAGATGAGCATTTGGACACATAAAGACTGCACAGAGTTTACTAACACGTCATTCAGGAGTTTTAGGAGGAGTTTTAATCAGTTCCCATTATAGTACAGTTAGTAGACGGGCCAGAGGGCGAGGTTCCTGAAATTCCTTGACGGTTCAGGGAGGGTTCAGAAGAGGTTTCCCAATGCGGAGATGAGGGTGTGTTTTACTGCCCTGCACAGACGTTCAGCCCTGAGGCTTGTACCACTCCGAGCTCACTCCTCCCTGTGATGAACACGCAGTATCTAGAAGTACAAATGTGTACAAATGGACCTACCGGAGCGCGGACTGCACCTCAGCTGCATTGTGGATGTGGTGGTCATGATGGAGGTAGCCATACTTTTCCAGAAAGTCCTACAACGGAAGTCATACCTGTTAATAAATAAACTCCAGAAGAAGCACCAGAACAAAAATGGTGATGTGTATGATTATGATTTTCACTAGCAGTGATGTTGGTAGCAGTGAAAGCTGTGCATGGTGTAATATTCACAGATGGATCGCAATACGTGTATTTAGAAACGACATGCTAAGTTGGAGTAAAGACATATAAATAGTTAATTAAGTGCTTACAAATATCTTACTAATGCTTAATAGTGTGACATTAGTGTAAAATGCTACCGTTTTCAAAAACTAATACTGTCACACTGACATATTTCTAATAAGAACATAGTGTAGTAAGCTCCCACACCTGCCCAAGAGTTTGAAAAACATCTGCATTATTTTACCATGTACATGGTTGTGAACACGCAGACCACCCATAAGACAAAGAAGCCCCCCGGGGTGCCCCTGAAACTCCCAAGTTATAATTTTGCAAGAATTCCATGTAAACATGCAAGTCACGAAAAGCTCCGGTGTAATACCTATAAAGTGCTTTAACATGAACCCACAGGGTACACGCCAACAGGTGTTGTGTTATTCTGCGAGGCTGGTTCATAGTTTAATATTCCAGCCCCTTCGTGTTCAGACAACAGCAACAGGCACAGCTCAGAGTGCGATTACAGATGTGACGGGGCGGAAATTAAAACTGGGGAGATGACAGATGTGTTTCAGCAACAGGAATGTGCAACAACAAAATAAACATAATGACAATAATAATAACATGTTGCTGAAAATGCCACAGGGCTTTGTTTAATATAAGAATGAAAGTAGAGCTGCTGAAACCAGATGAGGAAAGCGTGTGGTTTTTGGACAGCCAGCAAAGAGAGCTGTCAGATCAGAGCGGTGTAGTCTGAACCACAGCGAGGAAAAACCACGAGAAGCATGTTTGTCTTTCTTTATGCAGTAGACTTAAATAATACATCACAGTAAGTGTAACCTTTCCTGAGTGAGTGTAGAATATATTTGGTGTTTAAATATGTTTAGAGTGGGGTTGCACATTTTAGTTTAGTTTTTATTAGTTTATTTTTTGTATGGAGGGCATGACAAGATGCAAGATTTGGGGAAATCAGTACAGGTATAAGAAAACAGGGCAATGACTCACATCTTGTAGAGGTGAGCAGATGGATCCAAATTCAACAGCATTGATTCCAATGCTGATATCAGTATGGGTATAGGATTGATACTTTGTCTTCTAAGTTCCGTGTTTAGCCCACAGAACTGCGTTAAATAAGAAAAACGCCTGAATCTTTTTGTGTTGACTGTAGTGTCTATTTTATTTACAGCGTAAGTGATTACAGTCATTTAGCGGTCATTAAAATGTTCTGAATTTCCAAAATAATGAATCATCTCACAAATCATGAAACATTGCTCTCCCCTACATAAGCTGCCTTTATAGGTTAAACTTATGTTATTGGTATCGGCAATACTGGAACTGTTTTTACTTGGTATCGGATCTATATCAGTATAGATCCAAGGTTTGCAGTATGGTACAGCACTGTAGACATCAAAGCATCATCGGGCATGTTAATACATTTTACCAACTTAAATACTAAAACCCAGAAGAGTTCCTTTATAATTTTAAGTTTGTTTTCCGAGCTTTTTACATCCATTTCTACTTAACTATAATAACATTTTCGCGGTGTAATAGTTTACGTTGTTAAAAACTATGTTTCCACATTTTATATCGCGGCAAAACAGGAAAGCATCATTGCAAAGACAGGAGGGAACTGCGCTTTGAATTGCGAGTTGTAAATGAAAAAAAAGAAATACATTTAGACAGACATGCGCCTCTTCGTCTGAAACCGCTTTAAAACCATCTCATTTGATTATTGTTGAGAGCTGTTAATGCCATTTTAATATAAGCTACTAAATTCACTGTGTTAAAGTTTCAGTGTAAAGCCGATAAAACCATTTTCCCGGTAGGGTACCTTCGCAGCGCTCACAGCCTAGTTTTAAATGTGGGTCACTTCAAATCGCCTGCTTACCAGAAATGTTTATAACAGACGTATTTGAGTCTCTGTGAAATGAGTTTCGACAGCAGTACCTCCGGGTCCTGAAACAGCGGTGATCCAGCGGCAGTCTGAGCGGTGATGAGCGCCGTCACAGCCAGGATCCAGAGGCTCCTAACGCCCCGCTCACACAGCCCCGGAGCTCGGCGGCTCATCGCGGGGAGAACCGCAGTCAGCGACCTGCTTCCTTCACAACCTCCATGATTAAATTTACTATCTGAGGACACTCAGGTGATCCCAAGACTTCTCCATCACTGTGAGGACTGACGGAGCTTATTCACAGTTGAAGTATTACAGGGAGAGGAGTGTCAGCACCGCCCCTTGTCTGGCCCTTTACTGCAGGGCAAAAAAAATCCAAACGAGCAAGCAGGGCATGGCAGCCTTCCCCCGGCTGCACACAACCCATTTTAAAGATATGAATCAAATGCAGTTTGTTTGTCTTTAGTCCTGAAAAGGTTAATGTGTAATGAACTCACACGAAGCACGGAGAAAAGATCACAGTTTAATATAATTTTAGGAAGAAAAAGAAAAAGAAAAAAAAAAAGAACAGAAACCAAGTAAAACATTTTATTCTGTTTATACAAAAAAAATGGTATGAAGTCTACCTCACATAACATCAGCAACTAGAATCTGACAGAAAATTAAAAAGATGTACAAAGAAATTTAAAAAAAAAGAAAAAAAAAGACAACATGCCTACAGGTGCCAATCAGCCCCTTTACATAAGCTCAACACATCCCTGAATCACAGAAGAACAGTAATACTTAGGATGCACCAGCTACTGTAGACAAAAATCACATCCGTCTCATCTACACCCCCCCCACCCGGTTAGTCCTGCTCCAATCTAAATCCTCCGTCTTCGGCAAACTTAAGGGCTGGAATGGTTTTCTTCTTTGGAGAGCTCAGTACGGCCGGTCTCTTCTGTCGTCCCTGCGGTCACCTCTGAGGAGAGAAGACAAAGATGTCTGTTACTCAGGCTGCATTTTAACGAAGACCCACATCTGCTCCTGTCATTGAGATGAAAACCGGAATCAGCCAGCAAATGAAGGTGAGCCATGATGTCAACTTCTCATTCGCACAGCCCTTCACATTTTAAATGAGCAGCGGAACTTGCTTTCAATAAAGCAGACACCCATTAACGCAGCATGTCACCTTCAGGGTAGAGCAATAAACAAGTCTGCCATGAAGGCAAACCGAACACAAATCAGGGTGAATATTCAGACACCTGGGACACTTCAGGGCTCACAGCTTGCTAACAGCACAAAATGCAGTTTAATCTCCTTGAAGATCATACTGTCAAAGTACTGACAAAGACACTTTAGTCGTTATTTTGGGCAGAGGACGCCCTCTTCTGGTCATAAAGTAGTGTCTAAAGATCCTTTTCCACTAGCACGGACTATATCAATACAGTTTTTAGGGTTTCCATTAGGTGGTAGTACCTGGTACTTTAAGTACCACTCAGTCAGCAAAAGTGTGATGTAAGATTGGATGACACCGATTGGCCAGGTAGTGAAATCTCTCCATGAGAGCAGCTACTTCACAAGAATCAAACTGCCAATTTTTAAACCAAGCAACCATGCCGCCCCGCTGTAATGACAACAGTCGAGGCGGCGCTATTGGGAAAGACGCGTAAGAGCCAAGAGTCTTCAACTGACCTTCCTCCCATTTTGTAGCCGCCTCCTCCGAATCCTCCGCCACCTCCTCCGAAGCCTCCACGGTCACCCCCACGAAAACTTCCACGCCCTCTAAATCCACCACCTCTGTCGCCTCCATATCCGCCTCTTCCTCCGCGATCTGCAAATGCATCATGATGTGACAACACAACAGGGTCAGTCACGGATCAGAGCACAGACTGGCCTAAAGACTCAAGTCTTTACCACATGCAACTACTCTGAGGTGCTGCTGTCATTTCCTACGTTACACTTAACATTTTGATTACAATAAAAATGTTTTTTTTCCCCCATTTTTAAAAATTACAAAACTAAAAATTACCCCAAACCCATTAATCCACTACTAAATTTATTAACAACAAAACTGAGCAATTATGTATTGGAGAAAGGGGGAAAAACAACAACAAAAAAACAAGTTTAGCCATACTTAGAAACATGTTCATGTTACCAGGTTTCTTTTCACTAAAACCACAGGGACTATCTCCCAATCGTGTAAACATTTCAGGTAAAATAACCTTCTCTGAAGCACTCACCTCCACCTCCAAATCCTCCATCTCCTGGTTTGGGTGCACCACACTTGTTACACTCCTGCCGCCGGGCAAAATTCATGTTGCCGCAAGAGCTGAGGAAATCCAGACGATTATAAATGCAACTGAACCAAACAGACATGTTCTGTTGTGTTTTTATTAATTAACATTTGTAAATAAAAGTTTAAATTCACCTGTTGGGACAAGGCCAGTCTCCTCCTTTAATGTCAAAGTTGGGTCCACCGCCACCACGACCTCTAAAACCTGCCAACAAAGCATCATCATCAGTACAGTTACCTCCATTTACTGACTGTATATTATATTCATTATTTAAACTCGGGACAGCCTGAGCACCACTCACCTCCTCGCCCCCCTCTGCCGCCGCCACCACCACCCCTCTGTGTGAACTCAGCTCTGCGGGTGGCGAATGATACTTTGATGGGTTTGCCATTGAAATCCTTTCCTGAAATTAAACGAGCAAGAGGTCAGTAAAAACAGTGCTGACAAATGCCAGGAAATAAAAAACCACCAGTGCTCTTACCATCAAACCAGTCAATAGCAGCTTTGGCTGATGGAGGGTCATCAAAGGACACTGTAGCTTCACCCTTTGGTCGCCCAGTGGCCTTGTCAGAGTAAATGTTTATCATTGGTTGGCCAGTCTTCTTATTCACCTAAAAGTACAGAAGACATCAAGATGATCAGCATTTTTTTTTCCCATTTACCATTTTAAATACCCAAGTCTGGTGCAATGAATAACTACAGGAGTACACACCCATGCTACTAGTGTCGTGTGTGTGTTTGTGCTGCTGGAAAACTGAAATCTAATTACACCGAAGTAAACGTGGTAGATGATGCCTACATAAATACAAGAGAGTTGGCCCATTTCTGCAGGGCTTCTGCAATGCTCGCATCATTTTAGTTCATTTTGTAGTTGCCAGGCAACATGATTGCATCGTAATGTATTACCAATAATTTCAGTTTTGTGGCTATAAATTAGACATAACTGAAATTAAAATGACCGAAGTTGTTTCAGGTGCATAACCACTAAAAGGAAAAAAAAAAATTTAGGTGGTTGGCAACAGCTGGGGAAAAAAAGGAGCTTGCAGGTACCTAAAATGTACCCATGTCCAAGGTTTGGTCACTCAGCTCCTGATGTGAAGTTTGCAGACAGGACAGATCTGGTTTCATAAAAATTAAGTCAAATGTAAAGAAAGCACTCCCAGTACCTTAATAATGCCAATCTGCTTAAAAAAGTCTCCAACTTCCTGAACTGTGACATCTTCTCCAAGCCCCTGAACAAAAATGGTGTTGTTATCAGAGTTGTCCTGCTCTCCAGCTGTGGATGAGATCAAAGGACAGAAAGTGTCAGCAAAGCTCCTCCAAAAACAGGTCAAATTTAAAGTGTTTAAAAGTTTACAGAACAAATAGGCTCCATCTTAAAGTACAGTACGGGACATGGCCAGGTTGGCTGTTTAAGTTGTAACAAACAAATTTACATCAGTTTGTGTTAGCAAACTAATGATAGAACAAACACAAATACAGACACTAAAACTCAGAAGCAGTCCAAGAGGTCATCTTTGTGTTGCCTCTGGTTGTACAAGGAGTTACGTTTATTAAAAAAAAAATTAAAAAAAAATCAATTGCCAAGTTTTTTCCTTTGCATCTTTAGCAATAAGATTCTTTGCAGTTTAGCCAATTGCAGTCAAACAGAAAATCCACCACTTTGAGTTTATAAACGAGGACCGTGCAGAGGACAGTCCGAGTCTAGTGACAGGTGGCTCAACCAGACAGACAAGCTGCAGTCTGAAGTTTAGCTTATGTCCAGCCAACATAAACCAAAGCAGGTCTTTTAGCTGAAACAACAACCCACCCGGTGAAGTCACAGGCTGTACTGGACTATACACTAGATGGCGCTAAAGTCATTCGAAAAACTTTTAAAAACACCCATTTCTTACATCCAGCATCACAGACAGTGTTAAATGTATGCAACTTGTTCAGAGCAGAACTCTTAACCTTTATAAACACAATGTTTCATGTCCATTTTAAGTCTCACCTGGTTCATCCCTTGAGCCGTAGTCTCGAGATCCTGGAAAACAGAAGAGAGGATGGAAGGAGAAAATGTGAAAAAGGACTCTTTAACTCTGGGGTGGGCTTTCACATAATAAAGTATTAACTTCGTCCCTAGCATTGCATAATGATACAAAGAAAATTAACCAAATACCATGTTAACAGCTTTCTGGTGGGTGTTTTCATACCATTGCGTCACATACCAACACCTTTCAACAGGAACAGAACTGTTCTGTTTTTTCCTTCCTCCTCTCCCTTTTCTTTTTTGAACTTACACCAGAAATGAAAACCACCATAATGTCTCCAGTTTTAGAAAGTTTTCCTTCGTCATCCTGGGAACACCTCTGTCATTTACAATCAGCTCTTGTCTCCATGCAACCACTATTACCATTATTTTACATCTCAAGCTCCATGTTCTTTACCATTATGACAAATAGCAATAGGTGGAGTACCCTTGGGATCTGGACATGGAAATGGTGGCATTCACTGAAGTTTCTCACTTTCTTTTTTTTTTAAAACCCCCTTTTCTTTTTGCTAACTCAAACTCTTTCCTCCCCCACTGACACAGTTCTGATGCTCGTCACTTACCACCGTAATTTTTGTAGCCACCACGGTCACCACCTCTGCAGAGGAAAAATTGGAGATATGATGGCTTTTCCTTTGTCCCAACTGAGAGCTCAAAGCTCCCCTACATCCCCACCAGTATGCACTCCTGCCAGGGTGTGCGACTACGGTGGAAATGTCTCACACGATGAATGCGTTAGTCTTTGACATTAGAGATCAATAAGCAGACGACTAGGCAGCTCTGACTGAATAATCAGGCAATTATTACACGTCACTGGGGCACCATCAGATAATTTGGTACTTTTCGCATGGCCAGATTAGATACCATTAGCTGAAAAAACAGCTCTTTTTTTTTAACAAAATCAGCCAAATTGATTCTAAGGGGTGCAGCAAACCAATGAGCAATCTTCCACTGAGTGCATTTATGTGATCCTTTTACTGAGGTCCATGTTTTAGTTCAATCACCTGTAGTATAAAATGTAGATCCATGTTAACACAACATACATGTTCGCCATTGTCAAATATACAACACTTGAATGAAACCTGTTGAATGTGAAGCAGCTGAAGATGTGGCTCCAGGTCTAAGTGCATCACCTCAGGGGAGTTTCCACTGCTCACAGTATTTTGTGCGGTCATTATAAGACATGAACATACCAAAAATTGGAGTTCGTGAACTTCTGGCATTTTAAAAAACTAGCTACAGGAAATTTAACTAAGACTGAGATCTCTAACATAATAGAAGGTTTAAAGGATGAAAAAGATGTCACGTAGAAATGTGACACTTTCAGACTGTATCGCAGGGGTCTCGAACTCCAGGCCTTGAGGGCCGGTGTACTGCAGATCTAACCCTGGGTCAACACACCTGAATCAAATGATTAGTTCATTACAGGCCTCTGGAGAACTTCAAGACATGTTGAGGAGGTATTTTAGCCATTTAAATCAGCTGTGTTGGATCAAGGACACATCTAAAACCTGCAGGACACCGGCCCTCGAGGCCTGGAGTTTGAGACCCCATCTGTACAGGCTCCAAAAATACAGATTATATATTTACCACTTAAAAAAAGGAAATAAAAATAGTTTTAAAAAGTCTCATCCAAACTACTAACAAGTAACAAACTACTCCAAGTTATATATATAAAAAAGAATGCTATGGCACCATTCAGGTTAATATATCACTGAATGAAAGTCTCTGAAAACACCTTGAGGTCCTTTTCTGATTGATATAAAACTTTTCAACCTTTGCTGCCAAATGGACAAAACAAGTGTCACTGTCTGGGTACGATAGTTGCACAACCAGCTCTTATTTGGGCAGATGTATTCAATTTCCATTTCTTTTTACCTTACGATCCCATTGATAGCGCCAATGAGTTGAGCAACTACTCTCTAATTAACCACCACATGAGTACAAATCACACAATCTTAACAGTGGAATTTGTCACCGGCGTGTCTCTTGTGAGATTAAACACACACACAAAAATAAAAAAACTCAAGGCTCAGGCACCTGGAGCAGATGTTTGGGGAATATTTTACCTGCGACACCATTTGATCGCTCAGGTTTTAAAAGAAGAAAAATTACCAGTGATTGAGGATCTGGAGCACAAAGCAGATGAGTGGTGAAAAATCCATCTATGTGGATGGTTTGTAGTTGATGAGTGGTGATGATGTGCTTATCAACAAGTTATTTCTCATATTTCAGTGAAAAAAGGTACCTTGGGGGCAGTGGCACTGTGCAACTTACCCCATACCAGGAGGTCCACCTCTTCCACCCCGATCGTATCCGCCACTGCGGTCATAACCACCACGGTCATAGCCGCCACCGCCGCCACGGCCTCGGCCTCTGTAGCCCCCTCCTTCTGAACGGTCTCCATAGTCACGCCCAAACCTCCCACCCTGACCACCACCTTCACCACCTGTTGAAAAAAAATGTCAGAAAAGAAAGTATTAGCACAGACCAATTTTGAACATTATTGAGACTTTATGATCCAGTTAGCTTACCTTCATTCCATCGTCCATATCCACCGCCACCACCTCCTCCTCCTCCTTGCCCTTGGCCTCCATATCCACCGTTGCCACCACTCTGCCCACTGTATCCACTACTACTACTACTACTACTACCACCAGTGCCCTGTCCATAACTATCTCCACCGCCTTGCCCCTGACCACTGTAGGAGCCTTGCTGTCCATAAGACCCAGACCCCTGCTGCCCATAGGAGGGTTTGTCACCATACCTGGAAGGGAAATTATCAACCAAGTGAAGAATTAGCCACTTAAAAAAAAATAATAAAAAATCATAAATCTTGCATTACAGTTACATACAAATCATTTCTGGATTTCTCTCCATTTCACTATACATACAAAATCTTGCACACTTCTATTACTTAATAACTCCAACTTTCTACAAACAGACAAAAGACTTCACTATAAGCACCTTTCCACATACATGCCTAATACAGTGACATTGTGAACTTACCCAGAGGACTCTTGCCCATAGTTATTATAGCTCTGTTGTTGAGTCTGGCCATAATTTTCTGTGAAGATGAAATGATGACATTAACCCAGTTTAAAAACAACCCAAGGTTCACCTAATTCACATAATTTAAACACCAACTAAACTGGATGTGAAAATACATTCTAGTAACTAAAATTTTTTTAAAAATGAAGCATGTGTAAGATAACACGCTTTTTAGTGCCCTCTGTTGTTTAACAAAGGTGTTTCTTTAAGTTGCATTTACCTACTGTACCTTGTTGTCCATAGCCACCATAATTCTGTCCTCCATAGGAGCTGCCACTATTTCCTTGTCCATAACCCTGACATTCAAATGTATAAGTTAAACGGATTTAACGTAAAAAATAAATGAACTCATAAAATTACATCAAGTAGCCAGAATAGAGGTCTTACCTGGCTGCCTTGCTGACCTCCACTATATGAGCCATAGCTGCAGACACATGATAAAAAGACATTTAGCTTCCGGGTTTAAATGTGTTCAGAAGCTAAAACGTTGTTCAGTTACACGCTTTGAACTTGAGTATGTACTTTAAAGCTTTTTTGCACATTACCTTTGCGAGCCACCGTAGCCCGAGTCTGAAATAAAAATAACACAGGGGTGTAAATGTGTTTGCTAAACAGTGAAGTAAATATCTGGCTGACCAAGCAGTTGGCCTCAAAGGCAAAAATAGGTTACTTTAAGCAGGCCAGCAACACGCCAACAGGCCCCTAGCTAGGCCGAGCCGGGAAAATGGCGGTCACTTTAACGCTGGCTTAGACTAAATGTTGAAAACGAAGCAAATGATCGGCTCAAAATAACTCTAGTTCTTGGAACTGCCTGATGTACAGGCATGTGTAGTTAACTATAATGCAGTGTATTAGGTAACGTTACAAGCGCAAAATACTTCTGGTTCAGCAAGAGTAACATCAGCCTTCGCCATAACAAAGACGCTTTCAATTGTTTTTTGGTAGCAGCCACCCCTACAAAGCCCACTGTGGCCATACTTCGTGCTTTTCATTAGAGCTAAAACTAAGATTCCGTGAAGCACATCCCCATTATGAAAAAATGTATAACCAAAGACAAATAAAATTATTTGCATGCATTAATGGACGGGGGGAAGCCCGCGTCCCATGACATAGACAGAGCCCTCGCTCTGGCCTCGCGGTTCGCAAGCTAACGTTAGCTCCAAAGCTATTTGACCTACTTTCCCATTGAAAAATTAAGGCGATTTGACTTACCAGTGGCCATTGTGTGTACTTTTTATATATATGTAGTTTAAAAGCCGATGGATTCTGGTTCTTGGCGTGGCTGATTAAAACCTCTACTTTGAAGTACGCAACAAACAGCGCAGAGCCGAACACGCCGCTGCGGATCTGTGCTAAATGCAGCAGCTTTTGCCTGCGGGGCGGGGCGCTCCCGAGCCCGCCTTCAAAGCGCCCAGTAGGGCGCCCCCTACTGGTCCTGACTGCTTGTGTGCGCCCAGCCCACAAAAATGCACATTTTATAGAAGATTGTATTAATGTGTATGCAGTGATGTGCAAAGGTCTTGAGCCAGCCTTCACTTATTTACATTTTTGGAAAATGGGAAATAGTTGCATTAATTTACTGAAACATGTGTAAACATACCTGGAAATACAGGCAAAAACAGTGTTTGTACAACTCTTTTACCCAAACTTTCAGGTAATTTCTCTCTCTTCAGGAATAGCTCTCCGGGCCTCTTGAAGGACCTTCAAAAGTTTTCCTTTGGATGTTGGTTGTCTTTTGTTCTGTTCTCCTACAAGATGATCATACACTGCTTCAATAATGTTGAAGTCAATCCACGAATTACTATCGAGCTGAAAAATGAAGCCTTTGTCAATTAGATGGTTTCCACATAGTATAGCATGGTGGATAAAAATCTAAAATTAACTTCTATAAGACCTGTTGCCAGTGATTTTTCAGTCCATTTCTTGTGTATTCAAGTATTCATAACTGAGTCTTTTCTACAATTTTCTCTTAAGAATGGCCTCTTGAGACCATTTCTTTTTTTTTTTCTAAGGACACAGCTTTCAAATTACTACTAATCTAATGTAAAGAGTGTATATACAGGTCCTTCTCAAAAAATTAGCATATTGTGATAAAGTTCATTATTTTCTGCAATGTACTGATAAACATTAGAGTTTCTATATATTTTAGATCCATTACACACAACTTAAGTAGTTCAAGCCTTAAATTGTTTTAATATTGATGATTTTGGCATACAGCTCATGAAAACCCAAAATTCCTGTCTCAAAAAATTAGCATATCATGAAAAGGTTCACTAAACGAGCTATTAACCTAATCATCTGAATCAACAAATTAACTCTAAACACCTGCAAAAGACTCCTGAGGCTTTTAAAAACTCCTAGCCTGTTCATTACTCAAAACCGCAATCATGGGTAAGACTGCCGACCTGACTGCTGTCCAGAAGGCCATCATTGACACCCTCAAGCAAGAGGGTAAGACACAGAAAGAAATTTCTGAACGGATAGGCTGTTCCCAGAGTGCTGTATCAAGGCATCTCAGTGGGAAGTCTGTGGGAAGGAAAAAGTGTGGCAGAAAACGCTGCACAACGAGAAGAGGTGA
>VUQR01014567.1:29668-44146 GCA_015108515.1 Hemichromis elongatus | reverse complement strand
GGAGAAGGAAAAGGGGGGGGGGGGGGGGGGAGAAGGGGAGTCGTACGCTTGTGACTCATTCTGATACATATCTTTTTCAGCCGATAAATACAAACACAGCGTGCCTCTATATTTACAAACCCGGTACATTCCTATCCTACCATAGCAGGCACAGTCGAGTAGTAGACATATACAAGAATACAAGAGGATGGGCCGAGGCAGGGAGAGGCTGGTGACCCGTAAACTGCACGAGAACACGGCTTGTCACTGATCTTTCATGTTGCTCGCTGTAGTTAAGTCCCAGACGATACTTTTTGTGCACCAATCAGAAGTCGACCGCAGAGGGTATAAAAACGGATGCAGTAAAGCTGACATGGAAGCGTCTTAAAACAGCATTTTCTTTAATGGCTAGCGGGGGGGAGGGTCCTGTGACTGCAAAAAGCCTTCTGACTGGGTGACATCACAGTGGCTACATCCATCGCCTGCCAGCATGTTAGTGTCTTCACATTTGCAATTGTTTACCTTTATTTTTTAGTCTCTACCCATGTCTGAGGGAACCGTCTCAAGACTGCTCTACTACCTCCACCACTAGTGTCTAATCTTTTACTTTAAATTACTGCCTGGAACTTCTTAGAGTGAATCGGCACATACATGGGGGCTAAAGGAAAGAGAGGTTGGTCATTTCTAATTTGTACGCCCCCCCCCCCTTATCGACTGGTCTGCTGTGTAATACTCGGGTTCACCAACATCTCCGTACTCTCAGCCCTGCACGTCAGAAGGGAGCCTGTCCTGCAGGGAAGAGGGGCCCTACTGGACACATTTTAACACAAGCTGAGCAAGTCAGAAGGAAATTAGCATTACGGTGAATGTGAGAGAAAAAAGAAGGAACAAATACGGTGGAGTAAAAAAAGGGAGACTTGGGAAGGAGGCTGAACATGCTGCACGCTTAGCCCTGGCCTGCGTTTCTCGTAGATACAAGCTGCCCAGCAGGGGACCAGTTCGCTGCTACCGGTTAGCGTAGCAAAGGCACTGGTTTGTCCCCGTATAAGCTAACCTTTGTAGCATGCAGCTAATAAAAGTACAAAACAGATGTTTGCATTTGGTTTACAAGGTGGTCCAAATAAAGTATTTACTTGTTTCCAGGTGTGATTTATGCACCATCTTATTGTTTGTTTGTTTTGACGCTGATTCAGCCTTTCTCTATGAATATGTGGCCACAATAGTGCAAAGATGTCTCATCTAAACATCAACATCATCAGAGCACTATGATGACTCAGGGAAATCAGTGAAAAATATCAGGCACATTTTGAACTAGTCTTTTTCCCGACTCTTGAAGTTTTGCTACTATATTTTCTGGCAGCACCAAAATTAGCCTCTGCGGTCAAACTCTTGGTCACTAAGGAAACCAGCAGCCTTTTTTTTTTTTTTTGTTATCATGGAAGGCATATTTCATATCAAGAGAATTAACTACAGATAGAAAAAAAGATATGTCCGTGGAAAGGCGCCATGGTATAATACGATGAAATAAAAGAGTTTGTCCTTCCTCCCTTTCCCTCCCAAAAAACAGGAATAACCAGCACTAAGGTAGAAGAAAGCGATGAAATGTTAGCTGCAGAGGTCTGCTCAGGCCTGCAGGACTCTCACGTTGTAGTTGTCTGAGGAGGAGAGGCAGTGGGAAGCGCTTTTTGAACAAGATAAGGACATCAGAGAGAGCTTAGCTGGCATGCTGAAGGCAGTTTTTTAGAGCAGAAGGGCCGTTTCCTCAAATGTTTTTGGATTTTGTTGGTGGAGGGAGGTTGTTTTAGAGGAGAGGAAAGGGGTGTGTTGACTGAAAGGCTGCAGGGGGTGAGGGGCGGGGGCATCAGAAACTCTCAGGCTCCTCCAGGAGGCAGGGCTGGGTGGACAGAGGCACAAGGGATGGGGACAGGCTTTGCAGGCCCACCCCGGAGCGAAAGTTGAGGTCCGGGGCAGGAAGTAAGGGCTTGAGGATGCTGACGAGGCAGAAGGCAGAGCCGCTGTTGGGGATGAAGTTGACCTTGTTGCGGTCAGGACACAGAAAGGGAGGGATCTCCTGCAGAGGCTTGGGCCTGGAAACACATGCAGAGACATATTTAGCCGACACTCTTGTTTTTATACGAGTTCATCGTGATTTTACAAAAGTATTACAACAGCGTTGAGTTATGTTTTTAGAACACTGTCAGGATGGAAGGAAATTTCCACCTTCACCCTTAATCTTAAAAGATAAAACAGATAATTAGGGTCACTGTTTTTATTAATAAGAAATCCTATAAAAAGCCAAGGAGTAAATATGGGTAAATATATTAGTTGGTCCTGCAATTATTCACTTTTTGAAGTGCATCATGCATTTCAAAACATCTACTTATCTACTTTGAAGGTACAGGAATCATGCTGGTGTCTAGTACTTCCTCACTTTTAGCTCTGTTTATAATCTTTGCCCACTCTCAGCTAAATGTCCAGCTATTTTCAGCAGCTGGTCTCCAACTGGAAGCACATTTAACACCTCCTCCTCCACTCACATTGACTCCTCAGACACTTTGACCTTCTCGCAGCCCTCTGGAGGTTCTCTCTTGAACATGTAGCTGTTGTTGGGTCTGGGAGAGGCGGCGTATTTGGGCAACGGGGAGCAAGGCCCGAGCTCTGAGAACAAGTGAGAATACGGGTTAGCGACACATCGAGCTCACAAAGGTGCCGCTTTGCGTCTGGCTTTGACTCTTGTACGTATGCGTCAGTCACCTTTATCCTCATACGGGCTGCCTCCGCCCGTGTCGTTGAGGACGGTGAGGTAGGAGGGTGAGATGGAGTCGGGACGGCTACTGCAGTTGCTATGGTTACCGCTCAGGCCCCCGCCTGAGGGAGTCTGCGTGTCGATGCTGCGGGTACTGCTACTTCGCTGTAGGGGGACAGGCGGCGGTGCGCGGTGCCCATCGGGGACATCTTGTGGCTGTTGCACAAACACACACATGAAATCACAATTATATCCCCAATCTGAGATTCATCTCTTTAGGGAAGGACACGATATTTAGCACAGTGGGAGCACGTTAACTTATTGAAACTCACTACAATGGTCTCTTCCTTCTCGGGGGTGTCACGGATGATGATGCGTTCAATCTCCTGGTTAAGGCCCTCCACGCTGTTGCGGAAACGCGGGGCCGACGACTTGGATATGGGGATGGGTATCAGAATGGTCTTAGGCATAGGCGACTGCAAAAACACAACGCAGACAGAAGGCATTTATTGCAAACCGTCACCCTGGGTTTAGTGACTTTATGTGGAGATAATTTATCTGAGCTAACGTTTGCTTTAGCATCAATGCTCTATATCTGAGCCAGACATTCGTTTTCTTCCAGGACATCCAGAATGCAGGACAGCTGCACTGCAACAGACTCCACAGGGAATGTGTGAGTGGCCCTGCTGCCATCTCTGTCGCATACAGCGAAATGACATGAGTGGCCACTAAAAGTGTGTACGTATGTCTACATCACACACACACACTGGAGCTAAATAAGGACATCAAGAAAGTGGGACGTCCTCAAAAACCTAGATCGGGCACTCGACACAGTTATTCTAAGAGGCCCACGCAGTCTTCCTCCAACCTCCACGCTGTCTCTACTAGTCACCTGCGATTGGATGATGGTGTGGCTGCCATTGAAAGGGGCCTTGCGCTCTTTGTCCCGCCGATGGCGGCTGCTGCGTTTGCTGCGCTGTAGCTGCTGACGCAATTTGGCGATCTGAAGAGGGCACATGCATAAATTATTATTAACAGAGGCATGCTGAGAAACAAGGGGTTCAGTATGTTCCAACACCTGTATCGTAATTTGTAGTTTATTTTTTGTAATCAGTTAAGAAAGTGACCTCCTTGAGTTGGTCGGTGCTCCCACAGGAGGCCGAGCGTTTGTGAGAGCCCCTCCTCCTCTCATCTGCCCAGGCTCTGGGGGTCTGACACACACAGATGCACACATACACTGTTCAGAGCTTAAAACTGCTACACGAGCTGTCATGTTGGGAAAAACATAAAACTGAAACTAAAAACATTTGACAGTTCATACATAATTAAAGCAGTCCATAGGTTTATGCCCTCACATATAAACAAACAATACTGCGCTATTTCTTCCAAAAAACATAATCATTTTGGGTTAGTGTGCATGGGTTTCTACGCTATACTGATTTCTACCTAAAATCTGCCAGCAGTATAAATGGTAGTTCCTCATTGGCTCCTCAGTATATAGAAATATTTATTGACTGTCATTATTATTTTGCAGGTAGTGGAGTTGGTCTTCTTATTTAAAGCAGTTCTGGGCAAAAACAGCATGATGATCCCTCTCAACATGCTAAAAACACAGATTTTTAACATGGCTCTTGACATCTTATTACCAACATTTTGAAAATATGCAACAGAGCACTTAGAATTTTTGGTTCCAACTTTCAGAAAGCATGATTAAAATGCGATGGGCCCCAAGGCTGTATTATGGAGCCACTATAATTCCCCATTTATAGAAGTGACTTCCAGGATGTGTGCCGCACGGCTTGTTTTATGTTATAACCGAGAAGCCAGCCAACAGCCGGGGGAAGGTCTTCAACGGCAAACTGAGTGACACAAACATAATTCATGAAACACCAGAGAGTTGAAAACCCGGCTTATATTTTTTTCAGGGCTGGCAGTAAAGTTCAAGGCCTGGATTTATTGGCATGGCATCCTGCCACAACTCCTCCAGACATTGCTGGTTTACAATGTCACACTGGCCATTATGGGTTTGGGAGCACGGTTGCTAGTAGGTGGTTGGCCCTTCCATGTAGCCTAAAGTGGATTTGTGGCTCAGCAAGAGTAGCACGCTGACGTCGTCAATGAAGGCAGTGTACAAAGCATCGAGTAAAACCGGTTTGTGGGCCACTGTTGCTTGTGCTGTTGTTGGTTTGTCAGCCAGCAGCAGAGAAGAGTGCCGTCATAACACACAAAGGGCTGAAGCAAAAAATACCGCAATCACTGTTTGTGCTTTTCATTCTCTATTTTTTGATCTTTCGTGTTTCTCCTGTTCTCGGTGGACTCCGCTGCCCTCCCGATTCCACCCACCGGTGAACCGATCAGCATTAGGCAGACACACAGGGCACATAGTTATGTGCAGTTGGGATATTAGAGGACTGCACAGAATCTGTACACAGCTTTATATGGGAGGAGGAACAAGATGCGACTCCTCTTCAGCAGACTGTCAGAAGAATTCATGGTTTTTTAGACAAAACTAAACAACATGATGCTGTATAGAGACTCCGGTGACACCAGTCTCCTTGGCTGGTATAAGAGGTGAGGACAGGAAGTAGAGAGCTCAATAGGGCAAGGCCCAGGGAAAGGATAGAAGCCAGTTGGTCCAAGAAATGACCCAAGCAGGGGTAGAGGAAACCCGATTCAGCAGGATGGTTGGGATGCGACAGCATGGGGGATGGATTTGATGGGAGCAGGTGATGAACTGGAATATCTTGTGGTTAAAACTATGGAAGACCGAGCCACGCCAGATCAGGTCTATCCAGTCAGTCTATAATATCCTCCCCAACCTAACCGAACTCTCCTCCTGCAGTCTTGCAGAAACCACCACACGTCCCCGCTGTGACAGGGAGGAGGATGACTGAAACGCATCTTTATCTGTTGATCAAAAGCCCGGAGAAAGGGCAACATAAAATTCCTACAATTTAATGTTAAGACTGTTTTATAAAGTAGTAGTTATGATGTAAGTTCTGATACATTAAAGAGAGTTTATTTTTTATGTTTATGTCAGTCAGCAGTTTTTTCCCCTCTTCCAGTAACAGTAATAATACTTTTACTATGTATTTTGGCCTGTGCATATAAACAAAATGTAAATTTTGTGTATCTCATAATTATAACTACACACAGACGAACAGCTCGCTATACTCACCTGCGTCGCTTTGTCCCTCATGTAGGGAACGTGTTGTTGCTGGCTGTCGTCCTGAGGCCAGGGACCTGTCAGGTGAGAGCCAGCGAGCGTGCCCTGTGAGGGCCACAGCTGGACGCGATGGCGCGAAACCGAGAGGAGAATGAGGAGCAGAGTGCTCGGAGGGAGAGAATGGGGGAATGCCGGAGGATGTGGAGGAGAACCAGAGGAGAAATCTAGGTGGTTAAGGCCACAGATGATGTCTGAAGGGAAAACAGAAAATGAGTTCGATTAGATCGAGAGATGTAAAGACGTTTGAGGTAAACACATCAACAAATCAGCAGACATACAGCTGGCCAACGGGATAAGCTCGCTCTGTCTGTCTAGGACTGTGTGTATTTACATTTGTGTCAGGGACTCTGTGTGTGTGTGTGTGTGGCCAGATTGATGTTAATCCATCCCACGCTGGGCAGAGCAGCTCTGCCAGGCTCACACAACCCCCTGGTTAATGGCATTAAGACACCTTAAATGAGAGCAGGGGAGCGTACCCGACTGACCCTGATGCAGAACTGCAGCTTGAGGTTTTGCATTGATTCACTGACACCAATGGGTTCTTGCAGGGTTCCAGCACCATCAGTGAATTGCACAAACCCACTAGGATTGTGTACAGGCAAACATCTGGTGTACACGGTATGATGCAGGGCCCACGATATATTACGCCCTTGTAAATAACTCCACTTATAGTGATTCTGTTTTTATGCAAATCAGAGTCTATGCATTCTCCGAGAACAGGGAATTCTTTGCATTCTAAAATTTTACATGTTCAATATTGAGATCATGATTATTTACATAGTTTAAACACCAATTAACCAAAAAGTACAGTTCAGCATCAGAATTCTACCTCATCTGCAGAACGGCAGTGCAACAGCACAAACACACACTGCAGACAGTATTAATGGATAACAAAGAATCAACTCATTCATCTTCTCTTATAATGTTAAAATGAATGCAAACGTGCATCTCTGACTGGTTGTTTGTGTGTTTGTGTGTGTGAGTAAGCGGGGTTTTGAGCATCAGCAGTCTGCCAGTGAAATGCTCCCACTACTTTATTTTGATGGCAGCTTTTTCCTGCCTCAGCAGGTGCCCACAAATCATCTGCACAGCGTACAGTCTACTGTACGCTACCAGCAATAGTAACACTGGTAGCAGCAGTAGTATTAGCAGAAATAATAGGCGAGTGGCTCAAGCTGCTGTTGCGTTGCTGTTCTTGGCCACAACAGAGACATCACTCATCACAATATAATATAAATCCAAATGTTTAAGTTGAGTCAGTCTAAACAGGATAAGCTAATGAGAAGCAGTAGTCAGTGTGCACAAACAGCAACAACACACACATTTTAAAGCCTGATTTATTTCCTAAATAAGCTGTAGCTGGGAAATGCTTTAAAAAGGCCACATTTACAATCTTTTAAACATTTTTTTGGCCTAAAAAGATGACCTGAACCACTCTGAGAATAGATGTGATTTTAGTTCTTTTTAATATTCTTATTACTATCTACTCTGCATGCTAACTCTGTGAATGTTAACTCATGAGGGGATGAAATATCTCTTAGGTGAGAGGACCTCAATACGAAAAATAAATGCTCCCTGCACGTTCATCTCCATACAAAAGCCTGCACGGTGCAATGTAGGCCGATTGTGTTTGGTGGGAAGCACGCCACCCTTCCCCACACATACCAAAACATTTTCCATGCTGGTGCTATAACCCATGCTCAGGAGCATCATCCACATTTCTGACCTTGTGTATGGAAAAACAAACTCACCTGCAAAATGCAGTGTCGGTGCGCTGCATGCAAAGGAGCATAGAGCTCTTCGGCAGCCCCGGACCCTGTTGCCGCTACTCGAAGATGCTACAGATGCGATGGGAAAAGGCAGGAAAGAATGACCAGGGCGAAGACTGCAAGTAAGGACGGTACTCTCCGATATCACAAGTAGGTACCGACAAAGAAGGAAAAAAGAGAAACACGGCCTTCGTGAGGACGGCAGCGATACCGCTGGTGTCAAAATGGGCGTTGCTGTGTTCGCACCCTGCCTCCTCGAGACGTCGGGGATGGATGTTTTTCTCTCCCGGCTGAAGCAACGCGACAGCTTTAAGCGTCTAGCCAAACGCTTTGTGTTCGAAGAAAAGAACTGGTAAAACAGAGAGAGGGTGGCTCGTCTGCGGAGCTTGTGATGAGCTGGAAAAAACTAAACAAACAAACAACAATAACAACAACAAAAAAATAAGACAGGAATAACACATTCAGAAAGGATAGAAAGAAGAAGGCGGTGATGCTGGGCTAGCCTCCGCTCACACAACGGGAGAGGGACCAGTGCAGTGTGAAGTCAGCCGGTGTAACCGATACTTCCGGTTATAATTTTCTAAAACAAATCTGCACGCGGTCAGGTCCATGTAATCACGATCATAACTGTAAGTTATCTTTTGGCACTTTCATACATAGATATAGTTACCTTTGGTATTTACATCAACACACCGGCAAATGGGGAAATAACTGTTTTGTGTTTGTTTTTCTATAGACACACACATATAGATAGATAGATATAACTTTATATTCTTCGTTTGCAGTGAGAGAATTGCATCTTAATTTCGTTGCTCAAAAAGATCCTGATTCTTGATCAAATTTTCTCAACTAATGAAATCATTAGAAATTAATATAAAGCAGATAACCATCATGTTTATAGTATCGTCATTAATAAACTGTTATAATAGCCATTTATTCTTTGAATTTGTTAGTTATGACGATACAAAATAAAATAAAAAAAACACGAAAAAGCGTAGCTTTGGTGCACTTTATATTGAAAGTAATACGATCGACTTCCGGTACGTCCTGGCTGCTCCCGGCTGACTTGGCGCAGAAGAAGGAGCGCTGTGACGTAGCTTACCAACGCTGCGCTGCTCGTGCTGATGCTGCAGTTGCTAGGGCGCGTGGAGCAGACGGCGGAGAACAGAGGTGAGGTAAACAAGCGCGGGAGGATACGACTACCTAGTGTCGATTAAACACTGAGAATTAAGAGGGTTGGTCGACAGGGGTGCAAAAAAAGACAAAAACAAATAAAAGACCCGATATTATTTCTGTTTGCATAATTCCATCGATTTACGTGAAAGTCAGACAAATGTTTCATCATGCGGCTGTAGAAATACGACTCTGTAGTCCTTTGATGCCACCACAGTTTTTTGTTTTTGTTAAACGTCTTAAAACACTTTAGTGATGTGATGTGTCTAATATGGCAATGCCCAACATATTCCTACGGGACAATAGTAAAACCCTTTTATTTAGAAAAACAAGAGCAAAAGCAAACAATAAATAATCACTTTTTTGGGTGAAACTACACATTTCATGCTGAGAGTCAGATATCAGCAGACTTACCAGTGGCATTGACCAACATTGTGCTACATCAATTTGGCGCAAACAAAATGTTCAAACATTGTGCGACGAAGACCTGGAAAGACTATACAAATATTTTGAAGATTTTTCTTGTTAGCATAAAGGTGGGGTTAAATAAATAAAATAACGATTTTACAGCAGGCTCCAACCTTGCACATCCACCAGATTTTTGTTCTGCATCAACTCACAGACACATATTAAACATATATACCCAATAATTATTTCATACATTTATTGAGGGTGTTTTTCTTCTTCCATATTGACTTGAAAATGTTTACAGAAACTGTACCAAGCAGACGCATAGCAATGGAATCAAAGGCAATGTCCATTGAATGCAAAACGTAATACCATAAAAATGATGCAAATATTAATGCGATACATGTAGGGGTTGTTTTTTTGATACAAACTACAGATTACAAAAACATAAATGAGATCTTTTCATATGCCCTGAAGCGGCGCTGAAAATACAGAATGAGTATGTCGACACTTCAGCACGCCTGTACAGCGCGAGTAAATAACACATGCACATTCACGCAACACACACCGAATCACTCACTCCAACGTCAGGGGATGAGACGACAAGAAACAAAAAGAAAATAATAATATCCAGCGTGCTTTAGTGTTTTTTTTTTTTTTTCTTTCTTTCAGTTTTTCATTTGTGTTTCAACAGCAGAATCTGGAGTTTGTAATATTTCATGTCTTGCAGACAGACAGCTAAATACAGAGTCCATATTGAGGTCAGATGATAGTGGTACAGTGACTCCAATCAGCCACTGTAACAGACGCCTCCGTAGGTTTGGCTCCAGTGATTGTAAGACCCCAGAATGAGATTTGTTACTGGTGTAATTGTGCAAGCAGACAAGTTCCACGACAGCCCACTTTTAAGCCAGCTGGGATTGATTCTTTAGTGTTAGCGTTCCCATAAAGATAGTCCAAAGAGGAGGATTGTCAGCTATTTTCTCCTCGTGAGTCAGGGAGCGAGGGTTACGATAGTGTTTGATGGATTGTTTACAAAACGACTGTGACTATAGATAAGTGCAACAGAGATTAACATATTAAAATAACAAAAGGATACAAAAATTGAAGCAATAAAAACACTGAAAGCATCTAAAAGCTACATCCTATTGCACAATTAAAAGGTATGATACAAAAAGAAGATACAAAGTCATGAGACAATTGGTATTGCATACAAGGAAAATGTTTAAAAAGTTGCTTTGTCTTTTAAGACCATTAATTCGTTTACAGAGCCCACTCTCACTTTACTCAATAGAGTAAAGGAGGAGTAACCGAGCGCTCTGAGTGTTGATTGTTTTTCATCGCCTGTTTAAGTTTAGAGACCACTCTTCGTCTTGGTCACAACAGACACATTTAGGAAACACTGATTTCAAATTGGTTCAAAGTGCACAAAGAAAAAAAATGAATTAAAGTATCACTATGAAACTTCAAACCAAGATTTAAAAAAAAAAAAAACACAAAACAAAACAAACAATGCAGAAAGAAACAGAAGCCAATGAGAACGCTGCATAGCTGGATTCCATTTAAAGCAATGCCATCAGAAAGACACACAGGAGCGGGACAGACCTAATTACTGTACATGATCAGACTCGATTGTTGGTTCGTGACATATTCCATAGCTTCCTCGTGCTGATTCAGAGCAGAGAGCTCCACACAAAATAACCAAGTGCTCTCCAGTTAGTGTTGCCGGCCTTGTTAGAGGGTCTGAGTTCACACATGCGTGTCGCTGGGTTCGCTGGCCAAGCTGCCCCCCCGCAGGTAGATGGCTGAACTGGACTTGGCCCGGTTCTGACTGTGACTTTGACCTCGGGTAGAGCCGTTGTTGTTAACCTCTGGCCCCCGGGTGTCTGTAGAGATTACCCATGTGGTAGGTCGCCACTTTTTCAGAGAATAAGGGGTTTTGACGCGCTTCTTGATCTTATCTCCGGTCCCCAACGCTCCATCTGGCTGGACTAAACCATCTCCTGGAAAACAGGGTGGAACAGTGATTAATAGGCATCAAAGACCAGCGAGTCCTGAGCCAATGAAAAACTACATGTTTTGATAAGGACCTTCTTTTCTATTAATCATTGATTATCAAGTGAATTGCTGGATTAGTCTTTTAATTTCTAAAATATTCTAAATGAAATAGAGAATTAAATATATCTACTAATGTTTCTTATTTTAATTTTTTAATAAATAAAAAACTGCTGATATTAAATCCAATAACTGGAGCATAAAAAAGAAGAAAAAAGAAAGAATGACAAAAATCAAAGCAGCAGAAGCAGCAATATCACAAGCTTTGGACCCTACATTTCCCATAATGCAACAACACTCTTTCTGCCTAGTAAACATTGTGCCTTTCAAACTTCATGCGTCCAGTTTATATTGCAGACATCTGTTATGAGCAAATTGACTTTCATGTGCATAGTTAACAACGGCTGGATTACAATTAGTTATAATATCATTTGGCAACAAAGGGCTGTTTGAAGTATTTTATTAGATGAAATATGCCACACATTTGTAGTTTCCACTTTATCGAATGTGATTATTAGATTTAGTCTAGTGATATTCTAAAGCTTCTTGCCAATACTTTCTATCTGCAGTCAAATCTACAAGTGATGTGTGTGGTTCAAAGCCTGAAAAATATTGTGGAGTCACACTCATCAACAACAACTTTTTAAAATTATGTTGCATGTACTTTCAAGACGATTAATACAGACATTTTACTTTGACCCACTCACACGCACACGCACACGCACACGCACACACACACACACACACACACACACACCCTTTGTGCTTCAGTTTAGCACCAAATTGGATTAGCTGCCACTGAAAACAGCCCCTCACAAATGCACCATTCCTCCCTGTTAAGTAATATTTGATATAAACAACAGAGACCTGCTCTGTTTGGAAATTATTGAACCCTTTGAGAAAATTAAAAGCTGTTTTTAGACATTTACATTGCAGTATGGTCCAATGGGCCATAGACAACATGATGCACAACGTTGGATCAGACGCTCTAGTATTTGTTGACAGTAATACAACTATAGAATACCTGCAAATTAATCTCACCTAGTGAGGCCAGGTCCTGTGTCGTGAAGGACAGATCCAGAGAGTTAGGTCTCTCTGGCCTACGGGCTCTGGGCTGCCTCAGCAAGGCCTCTCCTCTCATGGTGACTGGAGGTTCCCCCTGGGGGTCTGTTGCAACCGTGCCCGACAGTGAGCTTTCTCCTTGGGGCACTGTTGTTTCCCTGCTTGCCCCCTCGCTGCTTCCCTCATCCTCTCCTTCGTCACTTTCTCCGCCGCTGTCGCCATCGCCCTGGCCGTGGCCCGTGTTGCTGTTGTTGTTGTTGGTGTTGGGTCGGGCCGAGCGGAGAGCGGTCACGTTCGTGGACGCGTCTCTTTGATCGGGCTGCTCTCGATCTTGGCTCAATAGAGGCTCGTGTTCATCTGGGCTGGCTGTGATGATGCCGAGGGACAGCCGGCTGTCATCTGACCTCAGAACTCCAGATCCATTGTGAGTTATGTTGGAGCCTCCAAAACCTGTCGCTCCACCTGTTACTATGGATGAGATCCCAGCACTGACGTGACCGTTAACGGTGCCGTTAACGGCCCCGTTTGCATGTGTATCCCGTAAAACGGGTAAGTTATTTGTGCCTGTGCCTCGGTGAACCTCTACAGCTGAATTTGTGCCCGTAACTGTACTAATGTTCATCTTTGTTCCCTCCACCTGCCGCAGGTTGGACTTTCCTGAGCGCCCAAACTTAAACCTTAGTGAAGAGGAGGAGGATTCCTTCTTGACGGGCTTGTTGCGCAGGGGCAGACTGGATGGCCTCTTGGGCAAGTTTTGCTGCTTGGGCAAGGGAAAGATGGTAGTAGGCATTGTGGCAGCAGTGTCTGAAGTGCCGGAGACCTCACTCGCCATCTTGATAAGAGGATAAAGCAGGCTGGAACTGCCAGGACTCAGTGGGTCTGGTGAGCAGAACTGCTTCTGGGAGTGCTCCATTAGGTTCTCATCTGAGCTCTCCTTCAGGTTCTTGTCTACTTCTTTAGGGTCCAGCTTTGTGGTTTCCAGGTCTTCTTGGGTTAGATGTAAGCACACAGGCACTGTGGTGGCCGCTGTGAGTCCCTCTGACTCAGAGATGATAGTGGTAGTAGTAGTGGAGGCTGAAGGGCTACCTCTCATGCCCATGCTGGTGGTGCTGCTTTCTGGGCTGGGCAGACGGGCGTTTGCTTGCTGCTGACGCTCCTGGTTGATGGAATTCCTGTTCCTCTCTCCGGTCCCAACCCCACCTCTACCAGTCACAGAACTAGTTGCGTCCACCTGCAGGTTCTTGGCTACACCTTCGTGCTCTTCAATGTACGTAGACGAATGGTCTGTGTATGGGCCGGACTTTGGCGTCATGCGATTTCTGGACCAAAGAAACATTGTTGAAAACCTCAATAAGATCATTACAAACAATGAATACAACGACAGGATGTGGATGTTGAAACTTACCTCTCGTTGTGCAGCGTAGTGGACATGGGGTTGAGTGTAGGACTGACAGACTTGGAGCGGTCCCATATGAGGAGGAGCTCCGCCAGACGCTCCTCGGCACACTGAGCTGTGAGGCGAGCCTCTGCATCCTGGTCCCAACAGTCCTCCATCGTCTCTTTCAGAGATCGAACCGCCTGAAAGGCACAGTGTATTATGGCTATTAACTACATGACTGCAAATTTAGATTTTGTTTTATTCATTCTTTTCACTAAAACTTCTAAAGTTCTTTTAGTTTTAGTGGACTAAGTATCATAAGATGATATTAGACTAAATCTAAAGTTATCAGCTGATTTTTACAGTGGTTTTTTTTTTTACCTTTAGCATCTTATTGTCCTTGATATCAATACTTCTACTCTTCTCTTCTTTCTAAGCACTGATATTTTGCTGCATTTTCACGGGCTGAGTCCATCCTCCCAGCTTATTTGTTGGGGGCAGATCAATTTGACCCTACTCAGATTACTTCTGATGGATCGCTTCCAAACTAAACATCATAATGGATCTATTGAAAAACGAGCTTCTAAACAAATCCAGGAAGTGTAAAAAATGATTAAAAAAAAAAAGAAAAAAAAAAAAGATTGATGGGATTTTTTTTTTTTTTTTTTTTCCCCCCCAAAAA
>VUQR01014567.1:10032-29648 GCA_015108515.1 Hemichromis elongatus | reverse complement strand
AAAAAAAACAATAAAAAAAAAAAAAAAAAATTAAAAAAAAAATTAAAAAAAAAAAGAAAAAAAAAAAAGATTGATGGGATTTTTTTTTTTTTGCTTTAGCCCCGCTCTAAAACAGACTATTTCTAAGCTAATTTTTTTTAAATATGTGGAATTGTTTTGCTATCCTGTTACAATGTGGCAGTATTCACAAAGCATTGTCACTTTAACTATATTCCCTACATACAAACTTACCAGACTGTTCTCTTTCCAGGCCTCAGGGAATTTAGGCCTTTGCTTCTCCCTGGATACCAGAACTTGCATGTCCTCAAATGTTGGGTGGTTCCCTGCCTCCGCCTGGAAGGCCATCTGGTACTCTGGCACAGACTCTCCTAGAGGTAGGCAGGGACAGGAAGACAAGAGCCTCATTTTAGATGTCTCTGACATATCAGAAATACCCATTAAGTTTGTTATAAATGTACCTTTCCTCCGGTTCCTTATTTTTCTGAGCATAAAACAAGTAGCACTACAGTCGTTTCCATATTTAGTGTGTGCCTTTCTCTTGTTTTGTATGCATTCCGTCTGTTTTCTATTTATTCCTACGGTCTTACTATTTATATTTTACTCCTGCACAGTTGGCGCGCAGCACCCATAATTTCGCTGTACATGTACAATGACAATAAAGGCCTATTCTGCTCTATTCTTAAGTCGCAATCCCACAGTAGAAATGACCCAGCACAAAGGAGATCTGTCTCACCAGGGAAGAGGTCAGTACATCTCATGAAGGTCTCCCAGTAGACTAGGCCTAGGGCATACATGTCCACCTGCTTCAGTGCTGCCTCACAGTCCCTCAGGTTCACCGCGCCCTCAAGCACCTCGGGGGCCATGTAACGGATAGTCCCCACCTGGCAGACAAAGAAGGTTTATGTGGGGGTGTGCTGGAAGACAAACTGTTACACTGTCCAGAAATACTGTAACACTGACACAGGTGGGTTTGTTTGAAGTGGATGTAGTTGGATCACATTATTAGATCTCATAATCAAAGCTTTGACAAAATATTAACAGGCTGTGTGTATGCTAATGTGGGGCTAAATTAAACGAATGTATATATGCAATAAACCACATTGACTGTTTTCTATAGAAACATAATATCCTGTAGCCTAATTTTAAGATCAAGTCCCAACTAATTTCCATCCTCAGTCTGGGTTCCTGTCAGTAAAACTGACTATCTGCACAAGTCAACCATCATTTTACATCGATGTGTATTTCTAACAAATTAGTGGTTTAGCTGAGTTTTAAGAGTGGATGAGAGCAAAGTAAATACAGCTCAGAATGTTCTCCGTGTTTAGTTCAGTAGCCATCCCATTTTATTTCATCTGAACTGAAACTGCTGTAAGATGCAGTCTATTCTTTTCTGGTTGTCTGTTCCTGTTTTAGTAAGCAAATAAAGAGACGTGTTTAACCCCGACTGCCTGCCTCTGCTGCTGTCTCTTGCTTATGTTCTAGTAGACTACACTCATCAATACAGGCACGTCTTCTGCTTCCTCCTGAACACTCACCTCACTTATGGCGGCGTTTTCCTCCTCCCCGTGCCGTGCTGCTCTGTTCCCTGTCAGCTTCATGGACAGGCCAAAGTCGATAATGACACACGTGCCGTCGGCTTTGACGAGGATGTTTCGGCTGTTCAGGTCCCTGTGTGAAACCGCTGGCTTATACAAGTCTTGAAGGGAGAACAGGAGAATTGCAAAGGAGAAGACAACGTCAAAGATTTAGGCTAATTTCTTTTTCATTAAGGATGTAAGCATATACAGCACTCCCAAAACTTCTCAGAAAGCACACTCAAGCAGGATTTGTGGGATTTGCTAATGAATGATAATTGAGAAAAACAACTTCATTAAAACATTCACATTTCCCTCATTACTCGCTGTTCAAAACAAGCTGCACTGTCAACAGACAACTAAATCCTCTAATCTGATCTACAACAATGGGCTTAAGATCATATCAGCGTGGCTTCCACTTGCAGTATCTTTCTGTCCAGCAGAGGGTGCAGTGAAGGCTGCTGCAAGCTGTGGAAGTCACCACAGTTATGTACTGCCTGCTATTGATGTGCAGGACCAATGGGGGGAGGATGACGACTGCACAAAAGCCCAAGAGATTCTGCTGTTAGCTGCTGCACAAAGCTTACAAACACCAGCTCTCTCTGTCCCTGTTGTGGTTGCACGCAACTTTAGCTCCCTCTGTCTCTTTTTCTTTGTATGCCCAGAAACCCTAACTTGCTTTTAATCACACTGCAGCACAAACAAGATAAACTTGTATTATTTTTGCAGCCTCTTTTACTCAAAAAAAGCATTAGTGTACTTTCATTCCCATGTCATTTCTAAGCCTGTTTGAGGATCTGTACTGATGAAGCAAAGAAAAAAAAGGGATAAGTGTAGCCAATCAAGCTGAGGTTTGGTGACTTGAGACTCTGCCTCTAGTGAGCGATGTCTACAGGGATATTCGCATATTACCTCAATTCCTATCGCTCCTCTCTTGTTTGTCTCCCTTTTTTCCTCTCTCTGAGGCTAGCTTGAGGCCAGTCTATAAATACCCCTGGCTGGGCGTGTGCTAAGTGTGTACGTGTGTTTTTCAAAATGCAGGGATATAAAGCACTCAAAGACAAATTGACCCACGTGCAGCTGCAGTGTGCAGCAAGTAAGACAGCTGAAAGTACTAGGACCAGAGCACAGAAAGAGAAACACACACAGACTATCCAAAGCATTTCTTAAAAAAAACAAAAAACAACAACAACAAACTAACTAGGCCAAAAACACAGATACTCCCATTTCCCACGACTATTCTTTATATGTGTTTGTGCTTTAGTAACAGGAGAAAGCAGAAGCCTTGGAACTAATTGACTCTGAACATCTCTGTGCCCTCCAGCTCACCTCCTTTAAAGAGCTCGGTGTGGAGGTACGCCAGGCCTCGGGTGACAGAGTGAGCCAGCCGGCAGCTGCCGACCCAATCGTTGGTCTGGATGCTCAGGTAGCGACTGAGAGATCCCTGAGAACCACATGGACGACAAAAACATAGAGGACAAAGAATTTAACAGGGTGTGGGGTGCACACTTTCACAGTGTAGCTGACTGAAACGAACATCACTGCAGTTCCCTCGAGTTATGAAGCAACTGCAGTTATTTTATTGTTCTACAGCAGAAGAGTCATTTGTGATTTAGATGAAAAAAAAATCTGGCATAAAGTTATGACATCTTATGATAGGTATCAACATCAACTCAATGAAAACTGGTTAGTGGAAATTATATTGAATATTATTAATTTCCTGCTTCAATTATCTCCATCAGCCTTGGCTGAGCCTAGTGCACAAAACAAACAACATGCAACCCCCCCTCGTCCTAACGCACACGCACACTTAATTTTTTCTCTCAGAATCAATCACAAGGCAATTTGTGCATCCGTTACTACAGAAAATTACATTACATCTGTTCATTTTAAATTGATTATATTATCATTTACTTGAATGCATTATGTGTCCCAGTCTCCTGTCCTGGACTGCACTGTGTTTCCATGACAATGTGTATTGGACTAATGGTTATCATAACTTACAGGTTCCTTTCATAGGCTGGACTGCAGGTCAGCTGACTTGTAATTAGCTCAAGGTTTGGACAACAAGCATATTGAGCTTTTAGCTACATGCACATCAGGAAGTTGAGTTCCTAAACGTAGCTTTCAGCGGTCAGTGTTGAGGGTTGTTTTTTTTTTTAACTTTCCTACTCAACATTTTTTCTTCTCTGCTACATTATGAGAACAGCTGGAAGCACACTTCTAATGACACTGAGTCAGGTGAGAAAACAGGAGATGCTAGCTAATTTTGTTTACAATAAAGACATGTTTTGCATAGACTGAAGAGGTTATAATGTGTATATCTTCTCCTGGCTACAACGTAAAATAATTAAGTCGAGTACTGGTATGTGACATCCTGTTTCTGCTAATGCAAAATTACCTAGCAAAACAACAGTGGACTTAACTGTGAAACACTCACAGGAAACACATTTAAATGATCAAGTGTGTGTCCACAAAGTGTCCATGTTGGGCATTTTCTCTCAGTGAACCTGCTTTAATATGTCAAGATGTTATGGAGGCACTATAAACAGCCATAGTGAGGATTTATTTTACTTTTCAAGCTGGAGAATGCCCTTTAATTGGTCCAGCTACTGTGAGGGGAATTATTGATGCTGGGTGCAGCATAAAATCGTATTACAGTTGCTGTTATTATTGATTGACTTCCTTATTAAAACGCCATGAGTTTGTTTTGCTGCACCAGCTGTGTTTGCTTCTCCTAGTATTCTATAGTATTAAATTAAACAGGTGTTGTCAAATCCTCCATTACCCAAAGCTTAACAAACAGTTCGAGGAACAGCAGGTAAAAAAAAGAAAGAAAACACTCTGTATGCTGGACACACATGCTTCACGTGTAAAACTTCCCCTGTACTCACATGTGGGTAGTAGTCCATGACCAGCAGGTACTCTGTGCGTCCCTCTGGGCCTGTCCGCTCATCGGCTGCCACAAAGTGAGCGATGTTATCATGCTCCAGCAGCGGCAGCCGGTAGATAGAGCATTCGTTGAGGAAGTTTTGTCTGTTGGCTGCAGTAAACACCTTTACAGCGACAGGCCGCTCATCCAGAGAGCCGCAGTACACTGCTCCGTATCTGCCACGCCCAATCAGCTGAAAGAGGTGGCGACAGCAGGAAATGCAGACTATTAATAGACTTCTTTGACATTCTAGACCTTTGGTACTTGTTTGTCTAGTAAGAGAATATCTGAATGAAGTGGTAATTATGTCTGAGTTGGTTTGAGTCCTATTACAGAAACACTAGCACACAGAAAACACTGTTTGACAAACACAAAAGAGCCAAAAACAGAAACGCTAACAGAGGTAGGTACGATGACGAATGCAGACAGGCAGGTAGGGAGAAGACGGATAGGAAAGAAAGTAATTTACAGGCAAACGGCAGAGTTAAACAGCAAAATCATTCAATTAGAGAGCTGAAAAACAGCATGCCATTAAGGCCCAAACACTCTGGCTTTAAAGTCATCAGCAAAAGGTTAAGAACTGAATTTACAATTCATCTCCAAACATTTGTGCCCGGTTAGAAAATCTAGTGCGGGAAACAATGGACCCTGTTTTGTCTGAGCAAGGTTTGCTGACTTACCAGCCCTCAGTCTAACGTGAAAGAACATGTGCCTGCGTCTGATAAACTGCAAGGACAGTGTTCTGAATTCAACTCCTGCCTGAAAAAATGTCACTTTCTCGCTCTCACCGACTGAGTTTAAAACCACCGAACAGATGTCACAAAGAGGAGGAAAAACATGCCGTTGGGTCATTATGTTCATATCTGATTCCTCTCATCAGAGTACACAACAGAAATTGTATTTTCTAGCTGTTGTTCATTCTTACTGGCCTAACATACACTAAAACACACACACACACACACACACACGTACACACAGTTTCTGTCTTATTGTGGGATAACCAACCTGCTGTGACTCTTGGCTCTATTTATTATCATTTTGTGATACGGTGACTAAAAGCAAAGCGCTTGCTTATGTCTTTTAAAGAACATACTTTATCTTTAAAAATTGTAAACATTTCAAATAGTGCATCAGCCTTGTAGAGATTTGGAAAATTTAAGATTGAATGTTTTAATTTTTTCCCTAAAAGGTCAGTTTGAACCTGTGGGATCCCTGACAGCCAAAAACTGAATGCTTTAGGTCATTTATTAGCATCAATGGTTACTGACACACCTACACATATTTTTTCAGTAAATGTTTACCTCTTTCAAATAAATGCTGAATACTACAGAAGACAAACTGGCAGGTTGCTAACCAACCTTTAGCTTTAAAAGGAAAGCTCACGCTGCTTGCCATACACCACAGTGGGATAGTGCACTCAGCATGAGTCACAGACGGAGAGTCGGGCTGAAAAATGCCAGAATTTCATTTGATGAATCAGGTTGTAAACAACCAAAAAATAGCCCCGTGTTGCTTTGGAAATGTCACCATAGTGCAGAAATTGAGTTTGCATGAAACTGAACTATGATGATGACATTAAATGGAAATATTTTAATCGGTGAAATTGTTATTTTGCAATGTTACTGCAGCCATCCTGCTGTCTCCCTGGATTAACATTAACATTTCCTACGTTCATTCGTATCCCAGTCCTTTGTTTATATCGCTAACGTGGCTGCATCAAAACTCTGCCGACTTCCTATCACATTATGAGCTCTCCCACTTTAGTATCAGGATTTCAGGATCCTGTGACAGTGTAAGCACATTTCTATTTTTGTATGCCTGCCCCTGTCACTGAATGCCTCCTGTTGTGATCAGATGATAAAAGTCACATTGAAATGACAAACGTAACCGGAATCCTTGATGTATTTTGAGTGTATTTTTGGTTTCTCCTTTCTCTTTCTTGCCCCGTACGCTCTAAAACACACTACATTGTGTAGAGATGCCGAAGATGCAACATTACTAGTGTTCATCATCTCTAAAAAAACACCGGTATAAAGCCTCAGGATTTGGAGAAGAAAACAGCGAGACATGCTTTTTGAAAGGGATTTACTTTACGATTTTCGCATACATCCCTACTGTACCAATTAAGAACTAAGAATAATGTGCTGGTGTGTAACCATGGCAGTAATCTTACTAAATCTAGAGTATTTAAATAGCTGGACAACAATTCAGTCATGGCTGTATTTTCTTCTTATTGGCTCATTTGGATCGTGTTGAGCTGGCACGTCCCACCGCTACACTAAATACTCTGGCGCTTTCCTGTGCCAGAAAACAAATCGATTCAACTTATGAAAAGATGACTGTGTAGCTCCGAACTAAATATATACCAAGTCACAGCTGCTGCAGACACAAAAGAGGATGAGGAGTCCGATGTGGGCACTAACCTCCAGCAGTTTGAGATTGTCCAGGTCCAGAGAACTTTCAGAGCCTGCAGCTTCCATCATATTAAGATTGTGAAGGCCTTGTTTGCCGTCTCCTGTAATACACAGAATACAAAAAACACAAACACATTTAAGCAAAACGGCAGCTCTGATCCACTTCCTCAAATTCTACCAAAAACACATAAAAAGCTTTGAATAATGAATGCTCTTCCTCACACCTTGACGTCATGGTAACTCACCATGCTTCATGCGGTAACCAAAGAAGGCTGCTGCAGCTACCACAGCCAGCAGGGAGACTGTTGCCAGGGCGATAATTACCTTCTCTTCGTAGCGCAGTGTGCGTGGATCTACAAGCAGAGGAAGACATTGGAAATAAAAGTAAAAATCAAACTGTAACCTTTGTTATATTTGGGCCTGAGGCTGGGGGTTAATGGTCAAAGCCACCCTCTGACCTTTGATTTCTAAATAAGAGTCAGAGGAAAGAAAAGTGCTACAGCTACACCCAGCTACCACCCAGGGGACAATCTGATGCACTGGAGCACAACAGATGTGGAATACAACTTGTATTAATTCATATACGCCTATAAAAATGGTGTAAATATTCATGAGCATCAACAGATAAAAATACAAACCATTCCCATTATTAAGATTTCATTTAAATCAGGTGATTAAAACAACATAACTGGACATTTTCACAGTGATTTTTCCTTTTTACCAGAACATAGGATATATGATCTAATCTAATTTTCTGTGTTTATTTATGTATGTAGTAAGATATATTGGAAAGTTCATTTTACTATCAGTTATTTTGTATCCTGTCTCCTTCGGTGATTGTCATCTGTACATAGCTTCCCAGTGAAAGGCAGCTCACTAATTTCTTCAAGTGATTCTATCATGTATGGGCACAAGAACACACATTTACATACCGAGCTAAAGAGTGGCACAACACATATTCCAGCAGGGTTTTTTCTTCTTTTCTGCTCTTGTGCTGAAGCAGTGTGCCAAAATACAGGTAAGGATAGTATTTAAGAAAACACACTCAGTATTGTAATTTCATGTAGGACGGGATTGTTTTTCCAAACAGCCCTATACTGGTGGATGTCTGCAGAGGCTGTTTTATTAATCGCTGTCTGGAGCTCTGTGAAAATCATCGTTTTCTTCTCCTTACCAACAGATCTAATCATGATACAAAAGACAAACCATTTGCAACTTTATAACACACATTTACAAAATGACAATGCTGCACGACATGCTGGGTTACGTTAGCAAGACAGGCAGCTGAATATTGTTTTAAAAGCTGGGACAGAATAAAGATGAAGAGAGGAAAGCAGAAATCCATCAAAATAACGAGACCAGTGAGGAGCTGTGCTCTTAACTACATTTCACAGCTCTGTTAATGCTAATGAGGTAAAAAAAAAAAGAAAAAAAAAAGTACACTACATTAAAGGCAGAACAACCAGCCTGTTAAGGACTTACTATATTGCTGCATTTCAATAATTTTCATCGTACAAATGTGTTTATTTTGAATGTTTGACTGTTTGTGTTTACTTCTTTCTTTGTATTCTTAAACAGAAGAACATAACAGGGCCCATTAATGCTGAAATGATATTGATGATGACTGATCATGCAATGGGAAACCAAAAGCGAGGTGAGGGGTGTACAACAAATGGAGATTAGCAGGTCAGTGGTGTTAGACTCAGACTCTCCTGTGTCACAAAGACGAGCGAGCCGAGTACTAAAACCATGTTTTGCTTCAGGATCAAACACTTACTTCACCCAATGACTGCAAATTCAGACTCAAATTTTTTCACCGATCCTTTGATTTGCAGCAGACTTTCTAGTTAATAGCTGCTCTAACATGCAGCTATCGCCTTTGAATTAAAAAGCAGCATCAAATAATTAACTTCAAGTAAAATGTTTATTTTGGACTGTGTGCGATAAATCGATAGCTTAACGATTTTCTGCAGCATTAATATCTCATCCTACTCGTAAAAATGTTGCAAACTGGTATACTTTCTACGCTTTTTAAAAAAAAAACTTTTTAAATAGCATTTTATCTTCGTCACCAGATAATAACCCTGATACCTACAGAAATCATTCTGTGCGGAAGAAGAGAAAAACATCTTTTTATGCGAGTGCACCCGGGTCCTGAAGCAGAAAGACCGGCTTAACAGAGAAAACTGATAACCACCGTCATGACGCACGTCATCTCTGAGGGTTTAGGTTTTGTTGAGCCAGCTAACACAGCATTTAACTTTGTTCCTAGAATAACCTTTTGCACCTCTCTTTGCATTAAAAGGTACAGTCAGTCATTTTTTTGAGTTTATTAGTATAATACTTAGGCTAAATAAAAGCAATAACTGCTGCTTTGGTGGGACTCTCGCTCTAAAGTGGTCTACAAAATAAGCAGATTTTAAACAGGCCAAAAAAAAAGAAAAAAAAAAGGTTTTCTTCCTTCCCAAATAGCAGCTCACTCACTGCACACAAATGTAATTTTAAGTATTTGTGTCTGAAAATGTTTGGGCGTGCCATAAAGAAAAGAAGAACTCAAATAAAGCCTACAAACATGAATGGCCTGGAGAGCAGTTTAAGAGGAGAGAAACAGAGGATGCGTGGGAAGTGAATGTTAAAAGAGAAAAAGAAAATATGTAAAAAGAGAGAGAATAGTAGGCAGGTGGTCAGCTGTTTGTGCTTATGATAACAGAAAGAAGCAGTTAGCTGAGGTGCACACAAGCAGAGATATATACAGACACTAAATATTTGAACACTTGCCCCCTCACAAATACCACCACTGAGCACCAATAGTAGTCAGTCCACAAACACACTTTCTTGCATCTGTTACAAAAGTCAACACGATGGAGATGTCATTAAACACACATATTTTATCAATAATTGATGGCTTCCAGAGCCTAAGGGCAGCTCTGACTCACATACTACGCTGAGCATGGATGTACACACTCTAGTGCACGCACACAGGGCTCGGCTGAAATGCCAAGGTCACAGAGTTCATAATTAACAAGAGTGTTTTACAGGAAGCCATCTGCCAAAACACACTGTTAAAAAATCCCCACTATCACTGACAGTGGCTGCTTCCTAAAGAACATCAAAGACGGCAAAACTGAAATATTTGAGCATTTTCATTAAGCTTTACAAAAATATGGAGTTTATATTTTACCATGTCAACTTAGTTCAAGAAGACATAAGAACCAAATTCTAAATCATATTACCATTGTTGGAAGTTTGAAGAACGTTTCTTTGGGAGTTGTTGAAATACCTTGTCCCAGAGAAAGTGACAAACAGAGGAGTGTAAAGATAACTTAAAAACACATCTTCACTATTTTAGCCACAGCCAAAATACCTTCAGACGGTAAGACGAGTGCTGAGAACAAGCTCAGTGGTAGGAATAAGATCTGAGCGATCGATACATATGCTACCGGAGCAGATACCCAGTTAGAATAATATGCTGGCCACAGGAGGAGACCCAATACTACTGATGTCAAAACTCCTCACAATATACAGAGGCTTCTACACAAAGTCCAGCACCTCGAGGCTCTGAAGGAGCAGAAACAAGAAGGGTGAGATTTACTGTCAGAGCTACAGTCCACGAAGAAACACACGAATAAGATCAAGAACATGGGACCACAATCTAAGCTCCTCCAAGAAGGGCTCATGCAGAGAAGACAGATGGTGATAAAGAAAAGGAGGAGGAGCTAGCACGGAAGACCAAGCCTCTGCTTGAGAGGAAGTAGCTGACACCAAGAAAACTTCAAACTTCAAATAGCTAATGAAGGCCCATAAATAGGCCCTAAGAACAAGATCCATAGAGACAAAAGTCTTTCACAGCCAAGAGGACAAGTTACAGGCAGTGAAAAGTACTGAAATGGAGACATTCCAGTACTTTGTAACAGGATGGAAGCTGGGACAGTGAGAGGCATAACCAAGAGACATAACCTGATGAGAGACGCTGCCGAACGCGGTTGAAAACAACGGGGCTAAGGTCCTGTGTGGACTTCAAGTCCCAGACAAGCAGTTGCTGGCCATCCAACCAGACAGAGTAGTGGTTGTCAAAGAGCAGAAGACTGCAGTTATTATAGATCATAGACAATCCCAGCAGACAGCAAAATAGAAAAGTACCAGGAACTTGAAAAAAACACTGGAGCAGAAGTGGAAGCCAAAGGGCAAAGTGGTTCCTGTGATAATTGGAGCATTAGCAGCTGTAAACTCTAAACTGAAAAAGTGGCTCCAGCAGATTCCAGGCACATCATCCAAAAAACGGTGCAGTCTTGGGAGCAGCAAATTTGTGAACCCTCAAACTCCCAGGCCTGATAGAAGACCTGAGCTTGAGACATACACACCATACAACTAAAACCTGAACTGAGACCTCCTGTATCAGTAAATGGGCACATTCTCTCTAAACTTCTAATGACAGTACTGCCAAATAAAATGATGACTTCTGAAGGTTTACTTAAATTACTCTAACTACAAGTTTCTTCACTACATGAATAGCAGTTAAACCAATTGCCTGTTTTCTAACTCGAATCAGTGCCTCTTCTTTTACCTAGACCTGAATGTCATTCTTGGCCTAAGATCATTCAGACAGCCAACTGATTCAAACCACTTCCTACTTCTAACAACGCAAGAGCAAGTGTGTCCAGACATGTCGAGAAATAACACCGTACTGAAAACGGAAACAGGAATTAGAGTTACAATTAAACACAAACTTGAGTTCCCACCAGCAGCAATGTTTTTCCCCTGCACTTTCTTTTCTTTGTCATCTGTCTGCACAGTTGAACAGTCACCGGCACACCCACAGACAGACGGATAAAGCAGACGCCATGTAATCCATGGAATGCAGAGAGACGACATGGACGGTAGGAAGTGTGTGTTTGTGTGTAGGCAAGGGAGATGACGAGCTACTGTTGCAACCACCCCCACCTCATGCTCTTTCATTCACGGGGCAACCTTGACAAGAACTAACAATTAACAATTTATCTGGTTGCTTTATTTGACAAATGTCACAGTAATAAGTCACGATTTAAACCAAATCCACTGTCAACCACCGTCACGGTTCCTGAGGGTGGATACGGACAATGCTATAATCTTATTTGTTGCATCCAGTTCTTCATCCCTGTGATCCACCGTTGTTATAACTGGTGACAATTAGAAAGCTCATCTCAAAGTCCTTGTTGCTAAATGATGTAGCAGACTAGCAAGAGGCGCGAGAGAGAGAAAGAAGTAGGTGTGGATATGATAGGACATTTAAATGGGACGTCGCTGCCATGGAGGGCCAGCGATTGGCTCGAGGTTATATAGGGTAACCAAAGCGGCCGGGGATATGACAGCCCTTTTTTTTTGTCTAGGACTAAAAAAAGTCAACTTAACTATTAATAAACCCATAAAAGTAAGATGAGATCTGGCTTTGAGTTAACTAATCTGCATTGATTTGCTAGGCGAGCCATGGCGATAAGCAAAACTAAAGAAAGCCGAGGACAAGACCCTTGGCTTAAAATTCATAACACTGCCAGCATGTTTAGTATTCAATTTTATCTCCTGTAATCTCTTACAAGTTGCTGGGTGTGAAGCTAAAAGGTAACAGGGGTGAGAGTGTCCTTACGTATTGGCTGCGCAGTGGTGGGGCTGGGCAGCGGGAAGTCCTCTGTGAAGTTCACATTGCACATGTCACTGCCACAGCAGCAGAAGTGGTAAGTCCCATTCTGCATCTGTGGAGGCAAGTTGGTAACCACACAGCGGTCATCTCGGCACGCCTGGGTGTCACCTAGGTGAGTCCAGCAACCTGAGGAAGGGTAAAACATTGGAGGAAACCCCCCCAAAACCCAAAAAACGTATTAACCTCTGAGATTTGAAGTAAGAGTCTAATATGTCGGGGAAAAAAAAAGATTCAAACATTTGTTTCTCACACAGACCAACACCCCCAATTATTCAATTTACTATAATGTAAAGGCGAGTGGCAGATAAAGACTTTTCAAACGGGCCTGCAGCAAGAAGATTTCTGGGTAGATTTTAAGTGAAGAGTTGCTGGTTTGATTCCAACTCGTTGTGACTGTGTCAGAAAGGGAATTAGGCATAAAACTTAAATTAAATCCAAATTAAACATTTAATCACCTGCATGAGTAAAGCAGCTGAGGAGAGCATGCCAGTTTATGCATACACCACATTAGTGAATCTCCTCTGTGGTTTTCCTGCTTTCCTGCAGCCTGGCAGCTCCATATGTACTTTTCTAGTATAAGATACTAAAATCAAGTTGTATGTGTATTATGAGCTGAACTGTTGCTTAGCCACAATGTATAGTGTACTTTCCACACAGGCCTATAAGCTACAATTTTCTTGAGTAATTAAAAACTGATGATATTAATTTTCTGTTAGCCCACTAATTTAATAATTACAGTTTCATGCAGAGGACCTGGAATGATTAGACATTCAACTGACATAAACTAAGAGTAATCAAGGACTGCAAAAATAATAGCACCTGGTTTCCATCTAGTGACATCGAATTTGTTGCAGTCGCAAAGGTTGTTTCAGACAGAAAGGTTCTAAGCTTTTTGGTGGCTTTTACAATCTAAAAAATAAAAATTGTCACCAGGAAAATACCTTGTTTGACCAGGCGCACTTCGCCTGGAGGAGTTTTCTCCCACAGCCCAAAACAGTGGCTGCCTTTGGCACATCGGATAGTGGTGTTCTCCGGGGAGACCCGGCCTTCACCTCCCGCCACTCGATCCACCTCCCACTGCTGCTGCTGGTCTGTGAAGGCACATTCCCTCACCTCACCCTGCGCCGCTGTGAAGAGACAGAGTGCAAAGACGTATGTTATGTAAAAGAAAAAAAAAGGAAATGATTATTTTATTATTATATATATTTAGAGAGAGAGATTGTGTGTATGTGTGTTTCCCTGCGTGTTATAGGAGCTATAGAGGCAGGCACTGGAAGGATCCAAAGATATATATTATATATATATATATAAAAAAAAAAAAGTCTTCCCACAAAGACAACTGCTTTTCTCAAGCAGAAGATCAATACAAACACCAATTTCAACTCTAGCCTGAAGGACATAACACATTCACATTACAGAGGAGTATGTGAGGAGTGGAGGCGAAGGGTTCCAAATGGCAACAATTAAAAAACATCAATAAAAAGACGAGTGATAAAAGCAGTGTCTAGAAAATCACACTTAAACACTTAAGTTCCCAACTTGTTCCTAATTACTGAAACAATTTTCTAGTTAGATATAACATAAAATCAGAATAACCCTTGAATCTAGTGTAATATTGTTGATTTTTGCATAAGAAGTCAGAATGTGTCTGTTTTTGATTTGTCGTGAGTGTCAGGAAAACTGTGTGCCATTCCAGCAAGAAATGTGTGCACAGGATGCTTCTGGGTAATTTCAAATAAGGGAGACATAATGTGCTACTTAGTTTCCTTTACTCCCAGCTCCTCCCTTTCCTGCATCTGAGGGTGTGGGGGGCTGAAAACTGTTTAAAGGGGCAGAGAGAGGAGAGTGGCTGTGCTCTGCCCAAGGTCAAGCAAGCTTGTGTGGGCAGAGGGTGACATGATGGAGTGGTAGCGCTGCTGGGCATCGAGCCAACTCTCCTCCGCTGCTCCCATCATCTGATAAAGCTATCAACCCTGGTCTACCGTGGGCCTTGGCTACCCTCAACCTGTGGGCTCTTCCCTGCCTTCTGTTTTGTGGGTTGCATGCTGTGTAGAGCGGGAAAGGAGTTCAAACTCACGGTTAACCATGTTAAAAATGTTCATTTTCACAAAGAAATGGCTCAAGGCTCTGCCAGGGTTAGCAGGTAAAATTGTAGCAGGGTGTTGCAATAATAGGTACACGCACTAACATCTTATCATACATATGGCCTCATATTGTTTATATCCCACCAAGCTTAAATATGCCAAATAAATGCTTCATGGATGACAATGGGCACAAAAAGTCTTCTGATGCAGCTGCGTTTTCATTTTATTTACTTCAAAGATTGGAAAATAACTGTTCCCTCATGTCACATTTTTTCTTATTGAATAACGTCAGTGAAATCTCAGGGACTGAATAGAGCTTTTGTCTCTTACATTTTCTCCCTGTTGAAAATATTTAGCAATTCTAAGGTGTTTTGATATTGAAAGAGGTAGACGAACACTCTTTCTTGGAAATCAAGTATACTGTTTCAAATACTTTTTAGAACGATCCTCAATAAAAACATTTTAAATAAATTCTATAAAAGACTGTTCTGCTGTTAATGGCAAAAGAAATGATCCTGCCCAACATTTGTTCCAACAGTGAGTCAGCAAACTTTTTGCCAAAACCTCCACTTCAAGCATGATTGTTCAATTGTAGCACAGCACCCACGATTAACTTTGGCAGCTATTTGAAGCGTTGACTTGAATTTATCCACATGTTGCAGCAGAAGGTACCAAGAGCAGCATGTTAGGAGGAAGGCAGTAGCTCTAGTGCTTCCTCATCACATCCTGCAGAGGATGTGCACAGAAACTGTATTAAGCCGTAGATCGCCCACATTTAAGCGGTGTATTTTTATGCTACAGGCTTTCTTCTCAAGACCAAAACATAACCATTGTAAAATCTTTTGACAAAACTGATATTGCTGGATGTTTATTTGGTTTTTGTTATTATGGGCTGTGTATTAGTCGTGTCATACACAGTACTGAGTCTCCGCTCACCATAAATAAATTTCAAAAGAAACCTCTTCACTGTCTTTTACTCATCTCACACTGCTTACCTTTATAAATACAAGACAGCTGGCCACCACATGGTGATAAATTTTCAACCTCTTATTTGAAAGGCATATTATAATTTGCTTCTGCCTTTCCCTTTTTTCATTTAATAGCAGACACTTCTAAAAGGCTAAACATGTATAGATTCCATCAACAATCGTCTTTTCTTTTGTCATTTTCTATCATTTTTCAACACTCAAATTCAGCAATAAGACTGGTGTAGACGGTCGAAGTGAGAGCAACTCGAGTACGTAGAGGAGAAATATAAAAGAGCAACAGAAGGAAGTGCAGAGACTGTGACAACACCCATAAACAGTTAAACACTCTTGTATGCCTGGCCTGGTAGGAATAGCTGCTAAATAGCAGCATATACTGAAATTATTTATTAATACTCCTCCTAGTATTTAAAGCTATGACCGGAACCCTGATCATGAACGCTTAATCTCTAAGAGTGTTTGGGTATAAAAACAAAAGTATTAGGACTTCAACTATTGATTATTTTAGTAATTAAGTAATCTAGCAATCATTCTATTGATTAATCAGAATACTTTTGTTCTATTAATGACCAATAATAAATATTCAAAAGAGAAAAAAATGAACTGCTCGTTGCTTTCCATTTTAGAAATTGCCATTTGATTGTATTTACATACCATATGGAAATGTTTTTTAAAAAATTTTCTTAAATGCAAAAAATATAAATAATCAAATACAGTCAAAGTTAAATAAGGATGTAACTATTCAAACTAAGGCATACAAAATGTACCTTTACTCTGTGTTCTTGGGCTTTCTGTCCTTAATAGGAGGCAAAAAGAGATCTGACAATGTGTTATCATCTAGATGAGGTAGATCTAAGCCTGTAAAGGAGTATGTGGTGGCTACAATGACAAAAGCAAAGTTTGCCCTTTGCTTTGGTTTAAATTAACAAGTGAAGTTGAGTTTTACATTTCACTACTGGAAGGGAAAATATTTTCTCATTACATTTTGCTGCAAAAAAACAAAACTAAAACCAAACACAGAAAAAAGAACAACTAATCTCTGGTAGTTTTAGCCCCCATCCTGTCGAGCAACGTGCCCACAGTCCCCCTATCCCTTCGCCCCCACCCGATCGCAACCCATGATCGCCTGTCTGGCTAAAATATCATTATGACACACTGACTGACCTGCAACACATTCAGTAGTTTCATTCTGTTTGCGTGGCTGCACGTAACAAGCGTGCAGAAGATTAACAGAGAACACGGGTCACACGGCAACTTCTTTAGCATTTATTCACATCTGACTCTTTATATGACAAGCCATTCACTGTCTGAAACGTATTTATTGAATTTAGTAGCTCAATATACAAAAGTAAACCAAGAAGGAAGACGGTGGAGCACGGGATGAGGCCAAGTGACCCAGACTTTGCTCATTTGCAGTCTGAGCCATGGGAACAGTCCAGTAGTCACTTTTCATTGGTTTGTCTGTAACTTTTCTTGGCCTGAGTTCTGTGTGTTTTTTTGTTTTTGTTTCGTTTTTTGAGAGGTTCTCTTTGGGTACCACTTTCTGCATTTATCCATGATTGCTCATGGAAGGCTCTGTACCTGGTTTGGCTCTAGGGTGCTTGCTATATAATCTTGGCTTTCACTGTTGTATTAAATTGTGGGTCAGAGTATGCAGGCAAGGCCAGTGGACCGAGGAGGAAAGAGGGGAGGAGAGAGGGGGTAGTCATATCAGAAGGCTTCAGAGTAGTTTACTGCTCTGTGCCTCTTCATTGGATGGTGGCGGGCACTGCTGAGTGTTTACCCATGGCCCAGTTATTTGCTAATCTCTCTCCACCTCCCCCAGCTGGCCTTCAGTGCACCCTCCCACTCCCGTGGACTACCCCCTTCCCCTACTAAAAAACAACAGGGATCTAATCTGGCTCTCTCTCTCTCAGTCCTGCCAAGGCCCATAGCACCAATGCAAGAGACGGCAGTCTGAGACTTGATTAAAAGTCACCCAGTGCATGGATGTGTTTGCTGTTTTTTCTCAACACATTCAAGATTAGAAACACAGGGTGGGAAAGGAGAGGAGGAGGAAAAAAAACAGAGCAGAGCTTTTTGACTAAAGGCTGAAATGTGCTCGGTGCATCATGCACACACCGTCATCTCTGCTGGCACGCGATCACGGCCTAACTACAGGGTGTGAGATGTGCTTTCTTGTTTTATTTGAAGCTGCCACATGATTCGGACTCAAAAAAATATATTCCAAAACCTGTACTACTAAAACACACTCGTTTCCTTCTAGTGTTTACATTTTAATTTCGCGCCTTAACGACACAAATATACTACAAATGCAGAGAGGCATTATCACTGCCCAGGAGCAGTGGCACAAGAGCTCAAGCTGCTGCACGCCAGCAGCCATTAACACACTAGTGTCTCTAAATCGTACTGTTATTTGGGTGCGTGCTTGCTGCTGAGGTAAGATGGACAGGAATTTAGGGTATTTGCTGACACTCCCAATTTTTCAAGTCCCCCGGTTGAGTTTAAGGATGCTGGGGATGGGGGCAAGGAGAGTGGGCTTTAATCTGTCCCATCTGTTGCCTCAGGGACTACCCCCCCCCACCCCCAAAAACACTACCACCACTCAGTCTGTGTCCGTCTGGGTCTGGTACAGTTATGCTAATCCTGTGGCTTGTACTGCCCCTCAAAGCTTAAAGACCTTCGTTACTGACCACCGTGTATTTATACTATAAACCCAACCACCCCATCCTCTCCCAATATTTATAACTTTCTCAAATATTTAATGAAAAAAGATGACAACTAGACCGAAGAGGTGTTTACTATCATTTTGTGCGTATAGGATAATCTCAGATTTAAGGATAAGCTCTCGTTTTAGGCTGTGTCTGAATTTAGTCTGTTTATAACACCACTATTTTCTTGTTAAATAAATGAGCAAGTACAGGCTTGACGGGCTACATAATAGCATGACTGGTTGCTTTCCCCTACACATCCACCCACTCTACCAGAGAACTGTGGCTGTCTGGTATGGTGGATTTTTCACCTGTTGTCTATGAGTGCTGTACACGTGCTGTAATGTTCTGCAAAACTAAAATCTCACCTCAAAAAAAGACCAGAAACAATTAGCTCATAGAAAGAATGGAAGCCGGAGAATTCAGATTAACTCTGGTAGTTAATGTATTATGCTGCTACCATGCAAAGAGTCATCGGTAGTTTAAGCTGTCATCAGTCACATTTTCTGCCATTTTAAAATATCCGGCACTACATTTGAAGGTGGTTTGAACTCGTTATATGCATATGTTCTTGGTTTCCTGAGTTGCTCTTTACTGGGATTTGCATCAGTTTTGAGCCAGCTAATGGGTATTGTGATAACTAGCTTAGAAACTACAAAATGTTTTTTTTTTCCTCACCGGCATCAACTATCCCTATCAACATTGTAAACATTGTCAAGAGACTGTCAATTAGTATTTTCATGGTAAAAGAATCACTTTATCATTTAACCGATCAAAGAATAACATTATTTTAAACATTGTATTGCTTGAGCTCATTTTCAGACAGACTCCATGCACATTAGATGTGAGTGGATTTTTTCCAGAGACCTCTACGAGATGCTAGAAAGTGCATGAAAACACATCAAGCTGTGGTTCACTATTTAGCTTCACTGTAGCCAAAGACTGTACTGGGGTGATAGTTCATACATAATTTAATCTAGTGCACAAGACACATGTTGTGGAATTTAAGCTCTATCTCAAAAGCTGTGAGTATCAGATGTATTAGAAAATACACTCTGAGCTTGTCGATGCTGCCTCTAGATAATAATATACAATTTTGGGGGGAAAAAGCAGCACGCCATCACAAAATTTAGATATGTTACTATCATGCTCCAAATCTTCCTAGAAAAGTCAAACTACACTCACTAGGGGTGGGTTTTTTTTTTTGTTTTTTTTTTTAGGGGGGGGGGGGGTAATGTCAT
>VUQR01014567.1:0-10012 GCA_015108515.1 Hemichromis elongatus | reverse complement strand
AGGGGGGTAATGTCATAATGAAATATATAATGATTTGATCTGTTTGATGGTATGAAAGTACACCTCATATGTGGGATTCTGTTTTTGAATTTCAACCTTCTTTCTTTAAAACTGTTTTTTCTAAAAGCCTTCAAATATGGTAATGCAGACCTATTACTAATAATTCTAGATCTCAGAGTTTTATTTTTAAAATTACATGTTGCATATATAACAGAAGCAAAGTTATTCCAAAAACAAAATAAAAGGAAAAATTTGGCATTAAAAAAAATAAAAATCACAAATTTTTTTTTTCTCCAGGGAAGTCAGAGAAGGCCAAGCTGAGAATTGATTTCGAATGATGCCGTCAGCTGTGTAGTGCATTTGCAGAGAGGTGGTCTTTGGTTAGCTCTCGGTAGCTAGCAGAGCCGTTCCAAATGTAAGCAGCGATAAAGCATCAAAAACATCAGATTCCTCTCTGGCCAAGTTGCAACAGCATAATTGATCCACCTCTATGACAACAAGCATGCCCAGTGTCTCACTTACAAGTAAAATGTTTGAATAACACACTTATAGAGAATCCTTAGGCTAAGCTAAGGTTGGTCCAGCGGCCTGCTACCACAATCTTCCTCTAACAATCAAATAATTGGCTATAAATCAAGTGACTGATAGCTTAGGACTGGCCAATGTCCTTTGTTATGCTAGCGGCTAAAGGTAGCAAGATAACATGCGATAGCAGTGGCTGGAAAACAATTAAACTAATATACAAAAAAACAAAACAAAAAATAAAGGAAGACTAAAAATAATAAAGACAAAGTATAATTACAACAGGAGACAACACTCAATCTCACAGTAAATAAAGGAACATTATGACACCTTTTGCTATCATTTTTTTTTTTTTAATCTGGGGGTTTTTATATAAGAAAAGGCAGTACACATATATTAATATAACCACTTAGGCCATCATGTGACAGACTTAACATTCCAAGCTTCATCTGTAGTCCCAGCCAGGTCACTTCATTAACTTTTTACCGCACAAAAATTCTGAATGCTTGTTGGAAACGTAAAGAATGTGCTTTTGATTTATACATCAAAAAACTCAAGCTAATCACATTTTGTCAACTATCTGTCAGGTTAATTAATGCTGTTAAAATCTGCCATCAATAATACAGCAACCATGCGGTGTAAAGTGTGATATTTCATATTAAAAAAGTCAAGGTGAACAAAATCAAGACATTATACATATTTTAAAACATTACTACCAGCTGAATTCCAATATTAATCCAATATCAGCTGCTTTATCTGATCACCTAGCCTGCTTCATTTGTTCCGCTTTTTCCCCTGACATTTTTTAAAGCACATCTGGGCTAAAAGCATTACTTCCTACCAATGTTCATTTTAATAATGGAACATAATAACTGCACTTAATTCTGTTGCAGCTATCACTGCAAGCCAATGTGAACATGAGGAATACTGACGTCTGAGGATATAAAAGCTACAAAGAGGAAAATACGTAGTTGCAAATTCCACATAAGTGGCAGCTAACAGATTGCCTTCTTTTTAAAGCTTCTGTTCATGTAAGTACAAACAACCCCCAGCACAACAGTTAATCCACTCACCGAACAACACTTTTTGCACACTCTAGATGTATTGTCTGTACTGGTCAAGGAAACCGCTTCGTACTAATCATGAGCTGTCACTCTGAGTTACCATCTCAAGGCTGCACCTTTTGTTTTCTAAAACATCCGCTAATTTCTCCCTTTTGCCAAATCTGAAGCTTGGTAAACACTGCTCTATTGTATCTCTTGCTGCTTCTACCTCTGCTCAGAACTTAAACCAGTGGTACTGGAAGAAAGACACATTGATTTTTTTTTTCAGCTAATAGAGTACAACACTGGCTGTATTAGAGATCAAATGGCCTCCCACCTCCTGCCCATTCCAGCATCCATTGGTCTGTTCCCATCTGCAGCCAGTATCACGTCTTCTTAAAAACATCATGATGAGGACCAACCAAAATATCATGGAACCAAAGTGAGGCCAGTGCTTTTATGTTCTCCAGCCTGAGCTTCTAAATTGCATTGGTCCAGTTATGTGAATACAATTTATGCTTCTACGTTGCTGATATTTTAGGATTTTATAACTAACTGTCCTCCTGTTTACTCTTCTGTTTCTCAGGATGTGCTGCATCACATCCTGAGAGATTAATACACACTCAGCAGTGTACAGTGAGGGCCAAAGGGGACACAGCTTGGTAATTTGAGCTTGTGGGCTTTGGGTAATTTTTTCACACCGACACTGACTGAAGACAGTTAAATCATTCCTAAAGCTTGGTTTGATTATATTACTGTGCATCATAATAAGCCACTATTTTGGATTACTAATTCTCTCTAGCTTTCAAGGAACAAAAGATAAGCAGAAACAATTTTGGTTAAAAATTAACTGTAATAAAAATATTTGACAGGTGCAGCCTGTAAGTCAGGGAAAGTTCTCTCTGTCCTACCTTCGCCATCTCTCTGTCACCAAAACAAATTATTGAGAGTGATTTTTAAGTCATTCCGATTCATCCTCTTCTACATGCCTTCTAACCAAACTTGCATTTAAAAAAAAAAGAGCAAACCAAAGGATCCACAGCAGTTTGCACCTGGCTAAATGAATTCCATGGCCTACGTTGTGGACCCGGAAGCACATAACCACACCACAATCCATCAGGAGTCTGTAATCTTGAGCCACTAACTTCACTTTCTGTTAAGCCACTGATGTGACGGCCAAGCTGACAGCTTCGAGAGTCCTGCCGTGGCCTTGGCAAGGCTGGAGAGGGGCGACCAGGCTAGGGAACAGTAGGTCTGTCAACGCCACAGTATGGGGCCCTCGAGACAATGTCTCTAGGTTTGGACAAGCGGAACAAATGAGCAGGCCTTTTATTCTATAGTATAATGGTGCTACTCTAATCCTCTTTGGACCCCAAACCTCCAGCTTACCTGGTACAAGACTAAGAACTGCACTTGAATGTGGGTTGTTGCATAGGTTTAGAGCATGAATATGCTACAAGTTGGGCCTTACTAGCAAAGAATTCTCTGTAAATAAAAGCCCCATTACAAAGAAAGCCTGTGGTTGCACCGCAGGTATGGTGTGCAAGTTTTTACCATGTTTGAAATGGCTTCCACGCGACATATTGGAGCAGCAGGCATACACCCACACCCTGACGAGTCACCGGGGACAGTCAGTGAAAGGATGACCCAGGCTCAGCTGCAAACAGGTTAAACACATGCCAGCGAAGGGAATTCAGAAATGAACAGAAGTAACGGAAAAGGGGACACTGGGAGAAGAAAAAAAAAACAAAACGTTGAGTCAGAGAGATGACTAACACTTCTGCCAGATATACAGCCCTGTGCCGCTTCTCATCTTCATCGTTCCAAGGATGACCTCAAGATCGCTGCGCTGGGATGTGTCTGCTTTGCATTCATGAAGCAACAGCATAGAGAGCAAGCAGTTTGTCTTCTTTCTCGCTTTGCAGTCATTACGGCAACAAAGTCTGACTGCTGTCCTAATTAATTTTGCACAGTCCAACGATTTGGATTTATTGGACGTTTACACCACACGTACACACATAAGCATCAATTAATCGCCCTTGTGCTGATTACTGAGGGAATATGTCAATCTTCTGACAGTCAGCGCAAGCAATCCACACTCATAAAGGTAAGGTATAATAAATATAATAATATCAAATGACATCAGCACAATTTACGTTTTTCTTTTTGTTTGTTTTGTCTTTCAAAGCACCACTGTAAATGATTTAAGCCAAAACCCAATAGGCTCTCTCTTCAAGAAATGTATGTCTATTGAATCATGCTTTTTCTCCACTAGATAGCTACAAACCCCAGTCAATAGGTCTCATAATAGGTTTAAAAAAGCAGACTCCTCTGTCATGTTATAAATGATAAATAAAACCACCTTGTCTGTTAAATGCACATCTAAACGCAAAAAGGGACTGTTCATATTTTAAAGCTGCCTGCAGAAGGCAGCTTTAAAATATGAACACAGTCATACAATGTATTCCAATTTTGCTAAACGCATTCATATACTTTCCCATGCAACAGCAGTTTTAAATGTGGGTTTCTGATAATACCCTGTCTATGAATGGATAGAGGAGGCTAGGCAATAACACACACTCACAGAAATAATAATACATTATTAAGAAGCACACACATTCACACCCACGCACTGGGATGGGCAAACCAGGCTACACAAGCCCACCCTATTTTCAAAGAGCCTGAGCACAATCTTGAACTTCCATCACCTAAAGCACCCATCTTTTAAAATACCTTCCCACACATTCCACCTGCCCCCTCTTCTCTCCTCCTTACCCCGCATACACTGCTCCACTATCTATGTGCAGCTCTGCTACTATCTTATCACACTCAAGGTCTCACAGAAGCCTGGCTTCAGCCCAAAGTCTTGAACAGGGGGCACAACTTGGCAGACAATGTCTGCAGTATGTTTGGCAGCGTTTTTCCAGGCCTTTTGTACACACAACGATTAAAATAAGCAAGAGGTAAATTTGCTGCCGAGTTTAAGAGAAGATGTCTATGATGTTTTATTAAATTCAATTATATGAGCGCTATAGAAGACTCCATATGCCCTACGCCAAAGAAAAAAAGAGCTAGCCAGACAACAAGACGCGAGAGAAGAGAAACAGATGCAGACCCAAACAAACACAGGGAGCAAAAAATGTCATTTGGATTTTTTTGGTTTGTTTGTTTGTTTTAACCACAGCCAAAAAACAAACACACACACAAATAAATAAAATAAAATGTAAACCCCGAAAAGCTTGTTATAGTCAAACATCTGCACCATGGCGAAAGAAGCAGAAACCAACAGGAAAACATTAAATATTAATAAGGAGGGCATTTTCTCTCGAACCAAAAATCAATTCACCAATAAGACACTCACCAGCCACTGAAGTCAGGAAGATCGCCAAGCAAATTCCAAATTCAGCGAGCGACTTTATCGTGATTCGGCCCACAGCCATGACAGTGTCGACTGACTTTGGTCTCGTAGTTAGAGGTCCACCGAGGTTTCTTTTCACTTCTTCTATAGTTCCCACTTTCTTTTCAGACCCTCTCCCTCACGTCATAACTTGAACTACTCTCATGGATATGGAATAATACATCGAGAAATTGTGCAACAAAAAAGTAACGCTGCTAGCTTGGGGTCTGTGATTTGTTCACGTTCGTTAGGTGCAAATGAAAGTTAAGTTAGTCCCGTTTTCGACCCCAGCACAGCCTAGACAGACGAGCCGAGCGGCTAACTTGTTTGGCGGATCTGCCATCCACAACTAGCCAGCGAGCAACGTCCATATCTGCTAGCTAACATGCTAGCTGCCAGGGGTGACTGTCTGGTACTACAAAACTTAGGTAAAGAGGGTAAATACTACGAAAAAACATCGACTCAGTTCTTTCGTCTAGATTTCAAACCACTCTCAGCTTTAACCCTTTACAAAAATGTCCACTCTTCGACACTTACAGCTATAAATTCGGCATTTAAAGATTAGCCACTTAGCTCGGATAGGTCGCAAGCTGCCTGCTCCAGAAGCTAACCGACGCTAGCTTAATTTCAAGCCAGTTACTTCTCTGTCCCGTCTCATTTCTCGCGCTTCCTTACAGAAGAAAACAAAATTCATAAATCAGTGGCGCCTATACTGAGCTTTTCTGGTGTGCGGTACACCGCGACTATTCCTCCGGCGCTGACAGATGGCGGAGGGAGGAGATGGATATCTCTCGTTCTGAGCTGGGCGGCTGGGAACGCCTCGTTTGCAGGCTTGTCTGGACCGCTCGTCTCCGGTGTCAGGTTGCTGTGGGTTGGTGTTGGGGGTGGAGGACAGAATTCCACCGCGGGAGGGGTGAGCCAGCGCCACTGTGCTGCAGACTGTGGATACAACACCCTGAATCATGTGCTGCATTCAGGCTGTTGATGGAACTGTCGAAACGTTAATTACTGTAAACATCGGCCTGACGTTGAAGCTCACGAAAAATAGTCGCCAACGTTATTGGTTACAGTACAAAGCGATAGTTATTGATAAAAACAAATAAATTTCTGCTGTTTGTGAAAAGATGATAACAATCAAACATGCTAAAATACAATTTATTATTTCTGCATAAAAACGATTTACCTACTTATACTTAGAATTTCCTAATTTTCATTGAAGGTATCATTTGTTATTTAATCATTAGTGTGACTTTACTGCCTCTGTGTGGTGAAAAAACATTGTAAGTGTTAAAGTGCGCAGTTATTTTTCCAGCAGGTGGCAACGTTAGCCCGTGCCTATGACAGACCGGTTTGTTGTTTTCCCTCAAATAATCTGAAAAATATAATTTTCCTTCTCTTATATATTCCTTTTGCGAATATATAAAACAAACAATCCTAATTGCAATAGAAACCAGTGAAGCCTTTATTATTGAAAAGAGACAGAAAACACTTAAACCTCACATCATCTATGGAGATACCACAGAAAAACAGAACTTTTCCCGTTTCAAGGTAGGTAATTTCGGCCAGAGCTCAACTCCAGGGCTCTGATTTCCGAGGCTCCCTTTTCGCAGCGGGTAACTCATCGTGTTTAATTTTGTAGTTTTACGAATTTCCTTCCTGACTCAACTCCACAGGCGATATATATTGCCCACTGGAATCAATCCACCTGACATCAGCTTTCACTAGCGTATGAATAAACATTTACATTATGGAGTCACAGAACTTGGCCAAATCGAAAGATGACGGCTGAAATAGCACCGTCCTAATGATTAAAGGGGGCGTGTCTGTTTGCGAAAGGGACCTCAGCTGCTGGTGGGACGAGGTACCGCAGGATTTTGGATGTTGCGCTCTGTCGCTGTTAACCGGGGACTCAATTGCCAGGTATCCTGGGCTACACTGTCCGCTATGATCGAGCTAGTATTAAGTTTACTTAAAGCATGACGACAGAATAAAACTGCACGTTTAGGCAGGCCGGACATCCCGGAGCGCAGAGTATCTGAGTTTTGCAGCGACAGCTTGTAAACAGCCTCGCACATCGTGAGCTCGTCGCGGCATCTGTCTGTCTGATGAAAGGTGGGCTATACTATGGCTGCTGCGCCACTGGAGGCGAGGAAGTTTACCCGGGGTCTCAACAAACCGGGAACCGCCGCAGAGCAGAGGCAGAGCGTCTCCGAGGCTGTCAGGACGTCAGTGTTGATGGTAAGATTAAAGGCTCACACAAGTGAACGAGCACATTTGACCTACTGTCTATTATGCAGTGTACCTTCGGAATCGTTTCCTTCGTTCTTCCTACAGAGCAGAATTTGTGTGATGCAAAGTTGCCTTGCTCAAGGGCAGTACTGCTAAAGCATGGCGTGTTTTACCACGTGTCAAAACATCTACAACTTTTTTGTTGTTGTTTTTACATTCAAACTCCCAATTGCTGGTACATATACTGTACACTCTCCACGACCTACTGTTTTCCCGAAGAGGTTGCCAGGTAACTGAAACATACACCAACTCTAACGTGATGAAGCCGAAACACACCCATCCATACACATCTTGGTACATTCTGTCATCCGACCCGCACAGTTTCATCTTGTAACGAGACAATAACCAAACAGCCACACTATGACAACGGTAACAAAATACGCCCGTTCTTTTCTTTACTGTATGAAGGAAGATTATTCTGCACCGGTGTGCTCTGTGACACATGTAGTAGTAAACAAACAAACGAAACGTAACGAAACATTTAAGGATGACGATTGTATTGGGCGGGCTTATTATGAGGACTGAATGAAGACTGTTTAATTTCAGTTGTTTATGCACTCACACATCTTATCCATCTTGAACCAACTCATCAGGAAATTTAAAAAAAAATGTAAAGAGCAGAAACAAGGAGAAATCAAACAGCTCTGTTTAAGAGTAATGTGATCCACCAGCACCTGCATGACTGTCATGTCACAAATTCTTGTCACCGTCAGACTCAGAAAAAGGGCAACCAATCACAACCAAGGATTGTCCAACACATAACCCCTTAAACCCTTTAAATCTTTTATATTTAAAGCCTAGATTAAATTAATTCATCATATTTATTTTGTTAAGCTTCAAAGATATTAGTAGGGTTAGTTTACTACTTGACTTAACTAGAGATATCTTTTCAGCTGTTAATTTAAATTAAGAACTCCAGTTTTTTAAAGTCCAGCAGAAATTAGGGTTGGCTTGCGTTGGACTATAGTGTGCAGCTCGACAAGGATACAGGATTGTTAGGAAGTGTTTGGTGGACGGGCATGAGCTGCTGTACATACAGCTCTTCAACTTACGTAAAAACAATCCATTATGTAGTGTTGGCCTTCATTTCTGATCTTTTCAGTTACGTCACAGTAGACTATTAATTCTGTCTTAGGCCAGTGTGTTGGGTGGCATAATGGATACTGAATCAGATCTCTGGGCTGTATTTAATAATGGATGAGATGATGGCTATTTTTAAACTTGCCCTCTTTCTCTTCTGTAATGTAGTGTCACATTAAGCACCCGGGGGGGACCATCAATTATGAATACCTGCAGATGCGATAAATCATCTAAATTCAAGAGTGAGGCCAGTTCTGGGAACAAGTGCTTGTACACACGCTGTAGTTACTGCAGGCGTGATTGGTTCTTAGCTATACCTTAGTAGACAAAGTGGAGGCCAAGCAGTGGCGCACTAAGGACAGCCTATGGCATTTTAATAATCACTCCCAACTGTGGGAAATGTTTACTTAGACATTTTATACATCATTCTGCTGTTTCAGTGCCTCACCTTTATCCACTTCTTCATATTCACTCACAGTTAAAGTCTTTTGTCTTTTTATATTTTAGGCTCTTTGTTAATGAGCCTGAATAACCTTGTGACCCGTCTACAGTCTGAGTGTGAGAGATGCTAACCATATAATGTCCATCCCCATACCCTAATATCACCTCCTATTTTCAGTGGAACCGTGGAACTCCACTTAAGAGTCAATTCCACTCCAGAGGATTTGGTCTGATTAGAGCATTAAAAAACTGGCAGAGATAAGCTGCAGATTTGCAGATGCTTTAGCACAGCTGACCTATATCTGCGACATGATACAGGGGACGTGGTGGTGCCGGGTGTTTGGTCGTCTGCTGGTTTTTGTGGTCCTGAGTCGCTATGACTGATAGCTGAGCCTAGGCCTTTTCTAACCATGTGGTTTCCATGCTTTCTTTATTTAGGCTACCTCATGCTCTGTGTCATTACCACCCTTACAGTGAAGTAAACACCGTGGTCAGTCTGGCGTAGAGGAGACTTCAGGAGAACCAGTATTTCTTTATTTTTTATTCGTTGAAAGAAACCAACCAGAGTCAACATCGCTGTAATCTGAAATTCTGACATCATGACGTGATTTTGACATTTTGCCAACCAGACCGAACCAGTGATCTTTTTTTAATGCCCGCAGGCTCACAAATAAAGAAGCCACGTCTTGTTTGAATATCACGTCATGTTTTTTGGATTGTCTCTGTTTTTGCAGTGTTTTTATTTCTGCTGGATGGCCTGCAGCAGTGATTTAAGTGAGTGTGTGGTGCCGCCAGAAATTCTGGGCCCTATGGAAATCAAAATTTCGGGGCCCTCTATATTTTTCACAGATAAAATTTAACCCAATAAACATACCATGTATGATGAGACATGCCTGCGTTTGTCACTGTCTGAGCTGCATCATAGCAAGAGACGCTAAGCTAGCGACCGTAGCTTGGACGGACAGGTGGAACGAACCATTGTGAAAGGGAGGGGTGTGTCATAAACAGTACATTATCATTATTATAATACATTATTTATTAAATATTAGTAAATATATGGTCAAAATAAACAAAATACACTATGTGTAGGAGGGGCCCTAGCACATTTATTGTATATATTAAAAAGAGAAAAGAAATAAGAAAAAAAGGGATCTGGTCTTCTGGGCCCTTCCTCAGCCTGGGCCCTTAGAATCGTCCTAACCTTCCACCCCTTTACGGCGCCCCTGTGTGTAGGAGTGGC
>VUQR01014566.1:46025-69552 GCA_015108515.1 Hemichromis elongatus | reverse complement strand
GGGGGTATTGTTAAAGTTGTTTTAACGCTGCAGTTATCATATTCTCCTGTTGAAATCTGCTAATCACATTTGGGGCCCATTGTGGTCTCTGGAATCATTACTAAAATGCAGAGTGCCAGCCTAAAAATTTTGAGTCTATAAGCACTTTCCTCCTCCCCCTTGCCGTAATGACAACTATTAACCGAGGATGGATCCAGTCAGGGCTGTGTGTATCATTACTCTGTCTTAATCTTTGTCCCATAAATATTGATAACAAGAGCCCCACGTCATGCGTTACTAGTACCTGCTGTTAAAAATAGACGGCCTGCTGATGGCAGGTTATCTCTTACTGTCAGATCCCAGTGTAGCTCTACCTCTTGTATCTACAGGAAGTTGAGCTCTGGGACAAACAAAGAGCAGACAGAAAACAACAAATACTGATTACACATGAGTATATCAAACTGCCAGATCTCCTGTCTCCTCCGTTTACCGAAAACAAAATGCAACTTGTGGAAAATAAATTGCCAAGTATTAAAAAGGAAAACTACAGATTTGTTTTACAGGAACGCACAATCTCATAACGAAGCAGTCAAAATAGCTTAATACAGTCACCCTGTTGACAATGTGCTTCATGCTGTACATCTGTCATTCTGTAGTGCAGCTTCATAATATTTCTGTAGCGCGTGGAATTAATTATCAGGCTCGGTCGATGACTCAGAGCTCAGGTCTTCAGAAAGTAATGCAGCCCGTAAATAATCGCCCCTACTGCCACCATACTTCACACCGATAGCGAGCGCTGCGTTTGTGCTAATTTCACTGGTCTATGTATAGTGTGATGGACAGTGTCAGAATGAATGATATCTGGGTTGCCCCAGTGACTAAGCAGGGGACGAAATTGAACCGAATGAGCTGCTGTGACATTGAGGGGGTTTCTGTCTGGCTTTGCTGCCTTCAGTGTCATCCATCTTCTTGTGACCAGTTAAACACCAGGTGACTGTGTAAACTCTGCCTTTAGGGCTTCGGGGAGGAGGAGGAGGAGGGGGAATCTGGAGCACCAAGTGTGACATAGAAGTACACTGATGTCTTAACTTTGACTAACTTCCATCTGCTCAGTGGCCTGGAGTGGAGGGTGCTGCCTGTCTGCTGTTATCTTAGAGGAGTAATCCGTGCCTGCCACTGGACCGAGAGGCTGCTGAACTACAGTAAGCACAATGAATGAAAATGACTAAAATAATCTAGAAGGTGTGAGCTTAGTCTTCTTTCTTGGTCAACAAGAAAAGTGAACACAGAAATATGGATCTGACGTTGTCTTAGATCAAATATTGCCCCAGGACTGTGACTTATTCGTGGCTCAAACGAGGGCTCGTTGCACTGAGATGAGATTGTGTGTGTGTGTTTGTGTAAGCCCTGAATGTGTATGGAGTGGTGCGAATTTGAATAGATATATTTGCATCTTGTTGCTTAGCCAAAGGCATTATTGGCTCCCAGTGGTCGTGACCTGAAATTTTGCATGCAAGGCAACCCTGCAAATGGTAGCCCCTTTATGATCAGCCAGATATTGCAAATTGAAAGTATGAGCCACTGACCTTCAATGCAGCGCATACATGTAACACTTGTCGACACAGATGTTCACATTTCATGACTGCCTTGGCTCCTTCAGTTTCTCTTCTAAACTCTATGAGAAAAAGGAGAGACGTTAAAATACGTGTGGCTGCATTAGAAGTATTGTGAATGTTCTGGATGATTTGGCAGGTTTGGTCATTAATATTTAACCCTGATGGTCAATAAGAAGTCAGAAATGCTGAAATGTAAGAAAAAAGAAAAAAGGAAGGAAAACACAGTCCTGACAAAACAAAGAATAAAATAAAAATATCAAGTGTTACATTTATAGGTTACAGATGTACAGAAGTCATTCCACAGTAATACTGCACGCATACTCAGGAAGTAGGAGGTAGATTGTCTTGTCAGATATTCACTTTGTGTGATTCAGCCGGACACCGGTGATGCGGACTGAAGCAGCACAGGCTGTTGACCTTGTAATGGATTTCTGAGTCCGACTTTGAGTTCACAGACATCCTCTTCTACTTGCAAGAAAAGAAAACCTTTTTTTTCATTGTTAAGGTTTCCAGTATAACCACCAGTTCCTCACAGTACAGTCGAGTGTAAGCCAACATAAGCAATACCGCCAGTCTAAACTCACATCAGCATTATTTGTTCTGTAAAACAATCTGTTTTTATGTAAAAGCCCTCTACTGACCCCCGTACTAAAATGTCTATGCGATGAATATAATCTTTATCTGCTTAAGCACTTGTGGGCGCCCCCAGGAATGGAAGGGTCAAGAGTTTTTAGCTCTTTTACTGGTCGTCTGCTATAAAAGACAGCAGCAGCCTGCAGAGGAGGTGGAGGCTCGTGACTTGGACGGCTGGCAGTTCAAATCCCCGGACTGACTGACAAAAGCTGTGTAGGAAAGCAACGCTGCACTCTGCTTCAAAAGTGACTCGTCAAAGCGCGGCTGTGTGGAGTTACTTAAGTCCCAGCTGTTTCCTAACAACAGTGTAAAAGCAGTGGCTGCAGATGTGAGCGCGTGAGCTTTCTCTTCACCTTGTCTGGACTTATTTTCAGATTTGAATCAAGCTCAAATTTAGGCCAACGACTCGCTGATTAAGCATGAAGCAACATGTGTAGCAGCTACTTAAACAGGTTGTTATTCTAAAGGTAGAGCCTCAGAACATTTCAGATTTATAGCTCGCCCTTGAGCACAACATCTTTTACCCCACAAAATCCATACACTACCTGATCTGGAGTTTTCCGTGATATCTCTTCATCAGTGGATCTGTTTACTTGTCATGCAATTAATGATCTTGCCTGTTGTTTGCTTTCGTAGTACTTGGATGATTTGCCAGAATAGGCTTATACTAAATATACTGGCTGTTAATTTGTCTACCAAAGTCTATGTTTATTAAGATTATTGAATATCTAGATATTTTATTTGTTTTTAATGTGCGATTTCTGTAATTATCACAACATCATATTATATTTGTAAAGATTAAAATGGTGACAAAGCGGACAAAATAGCACCAACCTGCTTCTTTTGCTACGCTAAACTGACGCCCTAACCTGACAGGACAGCGACTAAGCGTATATGCCCAAAGTCCCCCTCCCCACCATTCATCCCCCAAAGCCAGACAAGATACCCCATTACAGTTGACAGACAGACAGTAGGCACAAAGTTTAAAATAATAGTCTTAAAGGGAATAAAAGCCTTGCAGTGACTGGTGGGGGAATTGTTAAGGATAATACAAAAGAGTGGGATTTCTTGTGCATTTGTCTGCGAGGGATATCCCAGCCAAAGTTTCTCTATACATCAAAGGGCCGACACAAATAAAAGCACACTTGTCAGGGGCGAACAAACTGCCTCCTTTGTGTCTTCTACCAACCAAATTCAGGCACACAAAGCCTTTGGATGTACAACACCGCAAAGAAGACATACTATTCAGATGACATGCTTTGCTCTCTGGTGGTTTGCTGTGTGCTTTTGTCTGCCCTTGACCAGGACAGATATATAATATCACTGGATCAAAATCCTTTCAGTCCCTTTTACTCTCGTTACACTCCCTCCCCCATACACTCCACTATTCTTTCTTTTCTTAAACAAAGTAAACTTGATGCAGCCAGATAACACTTGCAGCCCTCAGGCCTAATGTCCAAAAATGAGTCTCAGGTTCATTCGGGCTTTTTTTTTTTTTTCTTTTCTTTCTTTTTCTTTTACAAACTATGGTCAGACTGCGTGGCCACATTTCACTGTTGACAGCTATTAAATTCTTGCAGAGTGAATTCTTATCGCTCACAAAAATTCTTCATGCTATTAACAAATAAGAAGAAAGAAGTGAGATGAGTGCCTGAGAATCATTTATAACTCCTGGTTCACTTTCTTGCTTACATCAGTCCTTCATGAACTACTCGTTATTTTTTCCTTACAGTGCATTCAATTAAATGGGATTAAAACACACGTCCTACACCTGATTTAATATTACTTTAATAGTGTATACCGCCCTGTATCATCCAGGTAATCCAGATAATTAACCGGACAGAAGAAACTGCACTGTTTACCTAAAGTTGTGTTTATAAACCATTCTGTAACCTTTGTATTTCAGAATACCTCTTCACACCTTGATGATAGTTTAAAAAGAAAACAAAAAAACAGTAATGGGAAAAATCACTTTTTGGTAGAAATGTTGTCAACTTACTGATGTATCTTGATTGAACCTAAAAGATGTTGCTGAGATGATTTATTTATATGTGCTCACAAGGAGGCAGACTAATTAATTTTCCAAGTGCTCTTACAATAGTTCATCGGGCTGGTTGCTTTTTCACTCATTTTCAGTCCAGTTCTTGTACTGGGCCATTTTCAGAGGAATTTTTTTGTGTTGTTTTTGTTTGTTGGTTTGTTAACACTGACCTATGAATTATTCAACCATAAAAAGACACCTAACTCAAAGGATGAACCAGCATTGTGTCTACACATAACAGACTTAACAAAGAACCAATTTTAAATGATATCTTTAGGCACTTTGTTACATTCAGTCAATCACAAATCACATATGTTATTCCAATTTCTTCAGCTGAATCTATGAAAAATGCTAACGATAACATGGTGTGACAGTCATAATATAGTATTTTTGCACAACAAGATGATTCCCAAAGAGCCATTTGTCATTAGAAAACTGGACAAGTGGAGGTTAAAAGAAGTGGCAAGTTTAAAAAAACTACTACAGCTGATGAACAGTATCTGAAAAAAATCTATGGATTGGTCTCCCCAGAGCACAGATCACAACATTATTAAGACTGTGTGGGATCATCTTGATATATAGAACAAAATGAAGCCAACATCCAAAGAAGAGATTTGAATGTCCTTTAAGAAGCCTGGAGTACTATTCCTGAAGATTACTTAAAGGAATTACAAAAATAGTTTGCCTGAGAGAGTTCAGGCTGGATTGAAGAATAAAGGTGGTCATACCAAATATTGACTTTTTAGAATTACACATAGTACACAGTAATGTCATGTATATTTGCACATTTTCACTCCAACTATTTCCAATTTTCCTAGCAAAACATAAAGAAACGAGGAGTGACTTGAGATCTTTGCACAGTACTGTATTTACCTAAAAAATTTGATTTTTAAATCTTTTATTGAATCTAATAGTACATTTGCTTTAATTATTGAGAGTTCTAGCAAAGCCTGTGCCTTTTCTTTTCATTGTACATGCAATGAAACAAACTAATTCCTGATTCTTTTCGTTACGGAGACAAGAAAATCATTTTAGAGGAACACTGATTAATGATTTTACAAAGATAAGATGTGTGTGTGATGTGTGTGTGAAATTTAAAGATGTTATGTACTATTTCTCATATATATCATATATATATATTTGAGAAAAACACAAAAGTACAGCTGAGCTCACTCTGAGAAACAATGGCGAGGACCAGTGTTTAACTCTGCCTTAAGAGATTTCACTTCAGTGTGCTGAATAAAAAAAAATCTGAGTGAATGCAATGACTCATCATCAGGGTCATTTGCCTTTCACTGCAAATGAGTGTGGGTGTCTGCCTAACTTGCAGTTATAAGCTGGATATTGTTTTCTAATCAGCAAAGAGAGAGAAAGAAAGGGTAAGAAAGGGAGACCTAGTGCTTTTGTGTACAGTATGCACGAAAGAGTGCAGAAGCATGAGTGTGTGTGTGGCTTTGTGCAATATGTGTGTCAGAGAGACAAAGACTGAGGGCCACATTTAAAGTCTTTGAGATACATTGTGCGCCCGGAGACACGCGTGTTATTTATCAAACAGGCGCTTTGGCCTGGAAGTGCATCTTCCTGCCAACTGACAGAGAAGCCCCTGTGTGTGTCAGCAGTGAAGTACGCCTCTCAGACCTCACATGCATTTGAGGGAGGAACGTGCAGAAAGTAGGAGGAGATATGACGGGGTGGTTTTAAGTAAGAATTTTTCATCTCTACAAAGCAGATGCAATTTATTTTTTTTTTTTAATTAAAGGCGAAGGTAGACTGGAGAAAATTTAATTAACCTCTGTCTGCAGAAATCCAGCCCACATACAGCTAGAATTATATCCATGGTAACACTTCATTTGAAAGGGTGTGGATAAGGCTGGCATTACACTTTCATGGAAACACGATCATGAATCTAACTTCATGATTGCTGCAAGTTCCATTTGATTAAAAAAATATCGCCTAAATTGGCAAAACGCTAAGTCCAACAATAACACTTTTCTAAAACTTTGGGTTAGTTGGAGAACAGTTTTTGACAGTGAAGAAGCCTTTAAAACATGAGTGACACTTTCTCAATATCGCTATTAAATCTAGAGTTGGATATACTAAATAGTACTGATCCCCTCAGTATAATTAACTATTACTCTAGGAAGCTTTAGGTCTTGGCATTCATGTGGCTATGTCCACATGTAACACTTACAAAAACAACCCAGACATAGCTTGAGAAACACCTCCAACACCCCAAAGCAACACAGCCTTCAAATATCTGGAAAATAGTTAACTAAAGCAACAATGTTTCCATTTAGATAAATACCACATCACATCACCTTTAAGGTGGACAGGATACTGCTGATCCACTTGGAGCAATCATAGCAATATGAAGCTATGCAAAGGATGTAAATTATGTTATACAATAACTCTTATCATAAATTTCATGCTTAAGCCTCATTTTATGCACAGTCTGTGCATAAACAACCGTCCCTTGGATGTAAGGATGTAGGAGTGCACATAGAGACTTTAATAGTAATAAAGTTCATTCACTGCAGTGGAGCTTTATATAATTTTAAAATGGTGATTTTTTTTATTATTATTTTTTAGTATATTTTCTTTTATAAGAGGAGGGTAGGTTCAGCAGTTGATTTTGTTCATCCACTGCTATAATGACTGTTAGAAAAGTTTAATGCAAAGCTTCAAAGTTTTCACTGATTTCCAAAATGCTGCTCTATCATTGCTGTCATTTATGCTTGGTTAAGTTTAAGCAATAAAACCTTTTGGTTAGGTTTAGGAAGGGGTCACAATATTGGTTAAATTTTACAATTTTTTTCGTTGTTAACCCCAACAGTCTTCCATGTACCCGAATCGGGTTAAAATGTGATGCTATGGGTCTTGCCAAAGCATTATTAAGGGTTAGTAGTGAGAACAGGTTAGTACGAGCCACTCAGTAAGTGCACATTTGCTTGGATTAATATAGTTTGCTTAATGGGCTCAATAGGTATTGGGTTACATGTGTGTTGTGTGGCAATATTTTGGATCAGCTCCCAGACTTTGTGTTAAAGTTATGCTATTTAAACAAAAGCCACTTTTTTCATTTGGAGGTCAGTTATCAGTTAGTTATCAGTCTGATTAAAATCTTTGCAGACATCTTGATTATAATAGTGGTTATTAGATCCAAGTCTCTATTAATGCAAATTACTTGCTACTCCATGTCAAAGGTTGGAGTAAAAAAGGTCCATACAAAACTTCACTGAACTCCCCAGGACTGAAGACCCAACAGCACATAAATGTTTAACATTGGAGACTGTTGTGTTTCCAACCAAGTCAACATACTTTGTCTTTTAAATAAACAATCACAAAAATTTTGACTAAAGGAAAAAACGATTTGAAAATTTTGGAGCCTCTGACAACACAAAATCTTAACAATGCAACACCAACAGCAATATCACACTGTCATGTTAAAAATATTAGCTAACATTGGTATAAATGACTATGGCTATGATCATTCTACTCTAACTTACGATGTCAACCATTTTGACATGAAGTAGTAGGCAAATATATTTGTTAATAGTATTAATCAAGATTTTTGTTCTACTTAAGCACAGAGCCTTCTTTAATGTGGCTAACAACATCTTCTACACTCACTTTCTTAGGTTTATGACAGCGTGTAAACATATTTCTAATTGGAAATGCACTGATTCAATCAAATTACTGTAAGTCAAAATACTGAAATGCTTGATTTAGACTTCTGCAGGAAAACTACGTCCTAAAGAAGACCCAGAAGTAGTACCAGAAGTAGTAACCAGAAACTCCTTTTATCCCTACACTTTTAACCTTCCATGCAACTGAAGTCGTCGTGTCTGTGTTGACCTGATGTGTTGTTACATTTCTCGGGAGGTGCACATCAGTTTATTTAAAAGGTTGTGCGGCAGGGTTAAAATCAGTTTATGGCATAAGCTACATGTGGAAGACAAGATACAGGCATAAACAGTATGTAGCATAAAAGAGGAACAAAGTCACCATGATGTCATTGGGTTTGGGACTCAGCATTACCATTTTACCACATTTTCAAGTAACTATCTTACAGTTACATTTAATTTAATTTTATAACTTGAAATAATTTTAAATTTTGACATTTTGATCTGCCTGTTAATTTGTATTACATTTTTTTTTTTAATTCAGGAGCAGAAACAAGCTCTCAAGAGACTTAAGTGCTAAGATACCAATTAACGCTAGCTAGCTGGTTAGCCAGCTGCATTCATAAACTATACAGTTACAATACACTGACACACATTTACCAATTGGTGCTGAGGTCACATTTCAAAAAAGGTGCTAGAATTTCACTTAACAAAACTTTAGCCCTAACTTCTTCCACAAGCTGTGCTACACAGCAAGCAATAATGTTTGTCAGACATTTGTGCTAAAAATACAACAAAAGGCACCAACAACAACACAAACCTGCTGGAGAGCTCCAGTTTGAGAGTGGGTGGGTGTACCTGGACAAGTGTACCCTGACAAACAGGTGTTTTAATTAATTTAACACTGTAACATAGCAGTTTATAAGACTGACCAAGATTGATGAAGAAGTTACCTTCAGGCCTGAAAAATGAAACCCAAAGTCCCCAAAACTGCTGTTCCACTGCTCTCCACTAGGCTGGTTCTAAAAGGCAGACTACCACGTTCAAATGCCCAACTTTACACAATTAAAAAGCACATTTTACAGCCTGGCACCAAATTTAAACAATTAATAAATAGAAGAATTTAACCTCTGCGGATGACGGCCCCCAACTTACAGCAACTCAGAATGGAGTGAATTTTTTTTATACCTCATGTATGTGAATGTGCTTTTCGTTCACTTTAAATCGCTTTCTATGTAGTACAGAGAAACCAAGAAATCTGTGCTTCACTTGCGGTGAAAAAAAGTTCCTGTATTTTATGAACCTGTTACCTTCGCACCAATTAGCAGGTGGATCACATCTGTGCAGTTTATGCATGCAGCTGCCAACCAAGCCAGCTAGTTAGCTGATCACTTAGCAGTTCACCCCCTCATCCAAACATGGTAACTTATAGCATGAAGGCAGCCAAAATACTAAACCTGACGCTTCAAAACCAATATTGATATTGCTTTTTTGCATAAAAAATAACCTCAGAAAGATAGAAATCATCATCAGAAGGAGCTGTTTCAAAACATATATTTATATATTTGTTTTTAGCTGTTTACATCACAACTTTACATTTAAATAAGGAAGGACCTATGATTTTGTTACAGTTCTGTAGCAAATGATAAACCTGACACAACCTTCATCAGTTAACTCCAATTAACAATCAGACTGTCATTTGGGATTGGACTGGTAAGATATTTTAGTCCCAATAATAATGTGTCTTGTACTTCTAGGAAATGCAGATGAAAAATAATTAAAACATTGCTACAATGGTGTGCAGTCTAATACTGAAGGAGAAACAAGTACAAGAGTAATAAAAATCTTCAAGGCTTTAAGTTGTAGTACCGTAACAGGTGCAAGGAAAGTAACAGGAGAGTGATGCGAATGTGAATCGAGCAGTTTGTACACACCCACACAGTCCTGAGAGGAGGTCTAATCAGGCAAAGAAAGTGAAAACACCTGTGTGGGTGTAACATGGATGTGGCTCTAACTTTATTTGAAACAAAACCAATTAAACCCGAATAAAAAGTTGCTCCATTGTTCGATAAATAGGATGTCTGGAAGTGTAAATGGTCCGTGGTGTTGTGTTGACATTATAGACTACTGGCTTTCCCCCTACAAGAACCACCTGCAGGGGGAAAGCCAGTGTAATCGTAACACAGGGTTGTTTTAACCAGCCTGTGTGAGACACATACATTTTTTACTAAATGGGCAGTGTGGCTGTTGAGTGTTTACTGGTGATACGCCACAGAAGGGGATTCTTGGTTAAGATAAAAGCTGTCCGCTCTATGCAGGCTTTTCCGGCCCTCTGGGTTGGGAGTGCATTAAAAATGGCTAGCAGGACTTTTAATTCAAATATTTGCTTTACATTGTAGATTACAGGATAATTTATGAGTATATTAAAGTGTCAGGCCCATATTATGTGTACTGGATGCAGTAAATATTAGCTCAGTCACATTAGAGTAAAAATAATATGGCAGCCTGCTTAGAAAAATTGGTGGTTGTTCCTGTGATCGCTTTCAATTTTTTCACATTTGGTGAGCACCTTTGATCCCAATTTGATTGCACAGGTGATTCCAAGTCACTGTAATCGCTCTCAGATAGATTGGTGAATTTTTGGAAATAATTGTGGTCCAATTTATAAACACAAAAATACTGTCAACACGTTACAGTCAGTTTATGTGAATGAGCACAAATTGTCAATAATGCATCTCTTTGCAGCAGGGATGTCAGCCCGGTTGCCAACTGATTTTGTCCTGGTTATATTCTTGTATAAACCAGGTTTCTGGGTGCCTTTGACATTTTGCGGTTAAATTGCTGTCCTGCAACTACATCACTATTTCTGGGAAAAATATAAAGTTCTGGCTATACTCTATATATGCATGTAGATGACAACAGATTATTGTTCTGTTTTATTGCCATCTTAATGCATGATGAAGTTACTTTAAAGGTGGCAGACCTGGTCTTGGCTTTAGAGTCAACATTTCAAACAAGCCCATATGCATAAGCATAACAGGTCCAAAACATTAAAAGTGAATGCTCTTGGATGGGACAGCCTAATATTAATTGCACCTAATCTGGACGAAGCCTAAAGCAGCCTATGATGTTTTATTGCCCTTTCGTTCATATGGTTATAACCCTTTTACGTATTCATTTGGTGACAAAGATCTTAAAGTGGATAGAGTGTCAGTTTTGTAGACCAATAATGTTAGCAAACACCGTTCTTCTCATACTGCCCCCAAAGACACGCACGCAAGGCCCTGTGTGTTTAGGAGAGGCCATGTGCCATCCATTTTCTTGTGAGGGAGCAATCCCAGCTAGCACTGGGGAAAAAGCAGCATACTCTTTGGATAGTGTGCAAGCCTATCACAGGAAAAAATACAGACATACAAGCACAACTACAGCCAGTTTAGAATCACCAGTTAATCTAACCTGAATGCTTGACCTGTAGCAGGAAGTTGGAAAAACCCACAGAAGCACACAGAAAGACTCCGGGTGAACCTAGAACTTTCCTCCTAACCACTTCAATCAAATTTCACCACAGGTGATTTATAAAGTACAATTAAATCACAGCAAAGTGGCTCCCGTTGCTTTGTCATCAGTGACAAACCTTATGGTACGATCCGTATCTGCTAATATGACAGAAAAACAGGATGCTGCGAAGTGAACGAGAAACAAGGGAGGATTTTACATGTTTTAGGGGAACAGGTGTGAAAGGCTGCCGGGAATCGAGGATCATTTGAATGGACGCATGTTCCACAACCATCCAAAAGAGGCAGAGTCACCCAGCGTGCAGTCTTCCTGGAAGTTGTGGTAAACGGTAACGAGCATACACTCATGCAGTGTGTAATACCACTAGGTTTGGGATTTAAACCCTGTCTCCATGGCAATTGCTGCAATGATGACAAATTTTCTGTTTCAATAAACAAAATGACAAAAAAAGGAAAAAAATCCCAAACTTTGTGTGTGTCTGTCAGTATTTCACTGATGCACACGTCATATGTGTTACACTGAAGGGGCACATCAACACCAGAGGACATTTTACATAGTGTGCCTTACAGACAGAATGAAGCAGAATTGGTTTGTCAGAGTTTGTATTTCCAGTCTGCAGGATCAGACTTTAAGTCAGCAAAGTACTTCAGAAGACTCTGCAAATCGTGAAATGTTTATTTGCAAGGCTACCTGCACCTTGCAGCTCATTCTCCCGAGGATGAGTCATCCACAGGCTACATACAGTACATTTGAGGTGAGCTTTGGATAAGCTCCTGGAGGAGAATGTAGAGGGGCAAAGAACACTGCTGAGCCATCACAGATGTACTGATTTTCTGTCACATTGTTTCACAACAGGAGACATTACCTGGTAAAGGAAACTGTAAATCTCACCCATCCTCCCCCTCCCCTTCCCTCCCTTCCCTGGTCTCACGATTACCACTGCACAAGGTCCTGTCAACAGTCAGATGTGTATTGATAAAGGGAGCCAGATATTTGCTGCCACATCTTTTTTTCTCTCTCTCTCTTTTCCTCTCAAAAAACGCTAGCTAAATCAAATGCAGTCAGAGATGAAACGGTTCTGCAACTGCTGGGTGATCAGTGACGATGACAATCACATAACCGTATATAAATAAAATCAGATAAATCTCTGCTGCACTTATCACCATCACCATCATCCTCTCTGTGCTCCAACATGATCAATCAACAGGCTTTACAAAGTCAACAAAATCAGCAGCTCTCAAACACCAGCGCAATGTTCTTTTTATGAACTTGCTTAGTCCTGAAAATGTTTTAAAATAGTGTAATAGTGCCTACAATTAAACCAAGACGACCCATTCAAATGAAAGATAGAAAAGCACCAAATGCTCACACTGGAGTAGCCAGAGTGGAGTCTTGGATAAACAACCTAAACAAATGATCAAATTCACAATTTTCAGAGCACCTAATTAATACATTCATAAACTCTTACCTTGTCTAGAGTACTACACCGAACCACCTTTTGAACTGAAGCACGTCTCCAAATGTGCTACACTTTAACAAACAATACAGGTGAGTTTCTTGTGCTGTTAAATCTCTGTTCCTTTGCTTCTCACAGTGGGATTTACTGGACACAAATGTGCACGGTGTAAACAACAATCTTCACATCCCTGTTTTACATGCCAAACCTGGGTGCATCCCAGGAATTTCCATAAACCCCATTTAAATATTTGCATTAGGCATCACGGGACGGGCCAACGAGCAAAAGCAAACCTTTGGTGCTTTTCTTTTACTATGTTTTGGTCTCAAAAAAAAAAACAAATGAAAAAAATGAGCGAATGAAATTTTCCTTTATTTTATATGTGACTAAGAGGTCACAGATTTGTCGTTTTTTTGGGGTCTTCTCCAGGAAAGCATCAGTGTCCCCCTAAAAAAAAGAAATGCATAGGCACATAAAAATAAATACCAAGGCCAATCTCAGCAGTTATTTAAAGCCCTCTGTGGAGCAGAAATATTCATTCTTCGCTGTTTCATCATATGCACATAAAGTTGTGAGCACACGTCAGGCACCTGTACCTGCATTTAGGTGTCACTGCCAGTTGATTCAAGGCCAACAGAGGAAAAACAAAAGTAAAAAAAAAAGATTAGTGGTAGAAAAAACAAAACAAAACAAAAAAGGACAGACAGTACTGGTGGTCAGCGCTCCACTCTGACATATTGCTTTAAGATATCAGGTCATCTAATTAGACAGGGGGCGAAAAGTTCACAGCTGTGACGTGCGGCCTTGTGGGAGTCAGGAACATTGCAGGAGAGATCATACGGTTTGCTTTTATACCAAGCGGTCTGCATCTCTCTCTGCTGCTCATATAAAGGCAGCAAAAACAAAACAGAAGGTTTCCAATCGGAAATGTATTAAGGATCATATTAAAAGCATCAGTGATTTGTGTGTGTGAGATTGTATCTGGGGGAGGAGTGGGGGGGTTGCAGGTTAAATGTGGCAAATGCTTCACAGGCAAATGTTTCATGGACAGCCAGCATCTTTGCTTTGAGCTGTTGTCTGCTTTTAATCACTCACCTCTGACTCTGCATGAGGTTCACTGAAGGTTATTATGCCTGTAATGAGGAGCAATGAATAAAAGAGTAGAATCTAAATTCCTCTGTATGTGCTCCAGTCAGTCTGGTGATGAAATTAAGACAGGTACTGGTGGTAACATGATGGCAATCAATCAAAAAAAAAAAAAAAAAAAAAGAAAGAAAGAAAAGAAAAGAAAGCGCTCCTTCTTGAGGGCAAAATGCTATTAAAGTCCCTGCCATCTTTGTTTAACAGTAACAAAAATAGAGTTAACAACTTTGTGACGCATTTGCACAGGGGTGTCTTTTACTAACAAATGACAACACATAGCATGTAATGTCTCTCAGGGAGGCGAGATAAAACAATGGGTCCGACATGATCTGAGATTCTACCTGCAGTTGCTAAGCAACACCCACCTCCAACCTCTCAATCTGTCCTATTGGTCAGCAGGAAAAACGCACAAGGCGTCCCATTGGCTAAGAGAAAGTTAATAAACTTTAGCCAAGACCTGCCTCCCTGTGTGCGCACACATTCTCTCTCTGTCCCCTCTCTCTCTCTCTCACACACACACACACACACACACACACAATGAAGAGATTCTTGTGAATGAGAGCATGAGAGGGTGTCAGTGCTTGCGCAGTACAGTGCTGATATATGCATTGAGCTCCTGAGCTAAAAATAAAGATCACACCGAATGCTGTGCCACTGAAAGTTGCAAGACTGAATTCAAAGTGACAAGTCTAGTTCTCTCCAGACAGAGCAATGAGGTCCCACCCTCATAATAGATCCAGCAGTTTTTTTGTCTTTGGGTTTTAGTATAGATTTCTAACTGAAGCCTGTTCCCAGTGATTCACCACATTTCATCAGTCTAAAAATGAAACACAGGGAAGCCCAAAATATCTTCAAGGCACAACTTTAAAGTGGCGTTTAGCAGTGCTTTCCAAACTTAAAAAGAAAAAATAGTAAGTACCTTATTAAAGACAATGTTATCATTCTCAAGTATATCGCAATGTATGCCTCTTAATTTAAAAATAACAAGATATATATATATTTAGCTTTTACTTTAATCCTGGGTCTCTCTGTTACGTATCTATTTCAGCCATTTGTTTTTTATGACGTTACTTTAAGCTCATTTATCTGTTATTCTTAGCTAAACAATTTATTCATTAGTTGAAGCTGTTTAAAAGAGCTGTGCCCCAGAGAGCTCGACACAAATAAAGAAAACACAAGCAATTTAGGAAATGATTTCACAAGTTTCACAAAACATGTGCATCATTTTAAAAAGTGAGAAAATATCCAAGTCAGAAACAAGCTGAAAATAGCCTACAGTCTCTGTGTAGTCTGGGTCGCTAACAATCAGAGGTAATTACTTAAAGGCGGATTCAATACACAGCGACCTGCAAGTCTCATAAAAAGATAATATTCCATATTGTGAACTTAAAACATGTCAGTCAAAAATACCAAACAGAGCCCTAATATGCTGGCCTACCACAGATATTTTTATATGTATTCTCATCTTCAGTTTTATTTATATATCCCCAAATCACAACATTTCATATTGTAAGACCCAACAATATTAGAACAAAAACCCCAATAATCAGACAGCCCCCAATGAGCAAGCACTTGGTGACAGTGGGAAGGAAAAACTCTGTTTTAACAGGAAGAAACAAATGACAAACTGTGGAAGAGCACCACCGCCTGATGATTGTATGCACAGTGTAAACATAGTGAGTGAAAAAGAAACCTATTGCATTGCCGATTACAGTGCAACTAAGGGAGGATTCGTTGTCATCTTATCTACAAGCTTTATCAAAAAAGTGAAGTTTTAAGTCTTATCCTAAAAGTAGAGAGGGTGTCTGTCCTGAATACAAACTGGGAGATGGTTCCACAAAAGATGGGCCTGCAGTGAATTAATGCCTGACAGTAAACTGATAAGTAGTTTGTTTTTCAGTGCATTCATCAATTATTCCTTTATTGACTATTTCAGTATCATTCTAACATACCTTCTGTATAAGAAAAATACTTTTTTTTTTTTTTTATGTCTGAGGCAACACCAAAGCTTTTTTTTGTCTCATCCTGGGGATCTTTTGCAAAATATAAAGAAAATCTGCAGCTATACAGACATAACCAGAAAGCTTGACTGCCTAAATATAAAAGAAAAAAATAGTCATATATCAACATTAAAAGACAGCTTTGCTTTACATGCCATTTGCAGCTGTTATTTACTTATAAATGCTCCAGAGAGACCTCTTCAGTAAGGAAACTTAATTCTCTGATCCTGTGATTTACCCTAACCTTCAAAGCACAAAGGTTCCAGGTTCAAATCCCAGCTGAAGGCTTTCTGCACCCATGCTCTCTGAGCATATGGTTGAATAGCTTATCTTGCTGCAAGTGGTCCTTAAATCCAATATAAGAGGCACCGACATATTTGCTTTTGTTGTATGAAGCCCGAATTAAGTTGCCTACATTGGTGTTGGAGTGCAGCCTAATTTTGTGCATTGTTACTTCTTACTGCCAATGCTCCCAACAGTAACAATGTGAATATTGTGTTACGCTTTGAAAGACAATTTACTTGTAAATGGTCTGGCAGTCTCCCCCCTTTTCCTTGTGTTCTTTTAAAACATATTTTTGGCATTCTAAAATTGAACAAAAATGAAAATACAAAACAAAAAACACCAAAGTACTTTCATCTGTACAGATCGCATCGCTGCAATCACAATCGGCCTCTTTCTTAAAAGCATATGAAAGTTACTTATAGGAAGACAATAAGAGTTATATGTGACTCACTCCTAGCTCAGTTCAATTTTGCCTGCCATTGTATTTTTCACCTTCTCTGAGGCCGTCTGATGTCACTTGGAACATCTTGTAACTGAAACGTCATTGAGAACCACATTCACGCGAAGCATCAATGGCACAAAAAGCAGATATTACTTTCTTTTTTACTTTCTTTGTGAAAATGATCTTTTTTTATTGAAAAACCACAGATTCTCTTACAAGCACTTTTATTATGAAATATCTATAAACCCATGTTATTACCTGTACAGGACAAAAATAAGAAACACAAACAGCTCAGAGTCAAGCAGTTTCGATGTTATTAGCTGCCCTGGGTAATGTGATCACCTTTTGGGTGACCACCGTTCGAAAATAGATCAAAGTACATATTGTACAAAACGCAAAACATCTACAGGACACACGGTGATTTATTCATTTTTTCTCTTTTTGCTGCTAATGTGTACATAACTTTAATATTACGGGTTAAAATCTAAAGGAAGACTCCAAACTAATACAATCAAGAATAATCTGAATATTCTAACTGCCTATACAATGCTTATGTACAAGTGAAAGTTCACTTCAGTGCAAGGCTGAAAGGTTAAACAACACAACTCAGAAGAACTTTTATCCAATTACATTTAACATTTCTGCACGATCAAGCACTTTTTTCTAAGGTTTGTGAAAAGATCTTCTAAAAACCCACTGAGGATGGAAAAGGTGCAGGGTTGAAAGTGTTTCTATAGGCGATATGACTTGAGCACAGTGCTGCCTCACATGCGTTTAGCCACACGTTTCAGCTGCTGAGATGTTTTGTAGAAAATGGACTTGGATTTTGGCTGTTCGATGAGGTTGAGATATCCTTCAGAAACGCTCCTCACAACTCTCCGAGGCTGGTTCTCTGAACCTGAAGAAAGGACCACAAACAGAGGATAGAGTCAAGAATAAATAAAACTGTACTCCTCTATTCCCGATGGGTCTCAGTAGCAATCATTTACTGATCACTAAATTCATATGTAATGTGATGAAATCAAAGCGTCCTTCTGGTTCACATGTAGAGCAGAATTAATTCTGGAGTTATGAGAGAGATGCACAAGTCAATAAATGCGTTTGGTCTTTCAAAATGATATCTGGTGTCAATATACGCTGTGACCGTTGCAGGGTCAGGTATTCAATGTTCTGGCTTTACTGTGTGTATGTGTGTGTGTGTGGATGTCCTGCTTTGACACTTACCAACCAAACGATGCACTCTGAGTGGCCTCTGGGTCACCGAGGCATCTTTCTTTACGCGCTTTGCTGCATGTGTTAACTGTTCTCTGAAGCTGCTACAGCACAAAAAACAAAAAAGAAAGAAAAACAGAAAATGTAATCAGGGCTTGAAGCTCAGCACCATCCTGTCAGAAATGCCTGTTAACTTGTCCCTTTTGTGACCATTTTAAACAGCTTTAACAGCTTTCTTGGTCAAAAACACTGAGAGGTACATTACCCGTTAAACTTTCGCTTCCCTTGTGCAGCAGACGTCATGCTCATGTAGGTCGGGTTGGTGCGTCTCACTTCTTGCAGAGGTGCGATCTGTTGTCTGTAGAGCAAAGGTTCATGTTACATGACATGTCTGCTGTTTGGACTTCACTGTTTGGCACATTTCTCTTCAAATCCACCTCACCTATCTTAATTTTTTATATGTATTTCTCTGCTTGATATTATATGCGCATGCAACTAGATACAACCAAAATTTGGATATACCAACTTTGCTGTCAAAAAGTTGGCTTATGCTGAAGCAGCATTCAACCTCATTTTCAACAACAAATTAATGATTTTGGTTGGGTGTGGCTGTTTTGTTTTTTTTTAAAATCCAGTCCACTCTTCTTTTTGATATCACTTCACTTCATTGAGGTTTGCAGATTTTCATTTATGCACAGCTCTCATAATGTCTTGCTGCAGCATTTCAGGCTGAGGTCTAGACTTTAAGTGGGCGATTGCGACGCCGTAATAATTTTTTCGTTTTCAGTCATTCTGTTAAAGATTTGCTGTTGTGCTTGGGATCACTGTCCTGATGCTTGACCCAAGTCTAGGCCAAGCTTTAGCTGGCAGACAGATGTCCTCATATTTGACTGAAGAATACTTTGAAGGTCCACCACCATGCTTGTCAGCTGGTACGAGGTGTTTGTGTTGTGTTTGTTTTTTACCAATTGCAGCTCCCTGCATAACGGTCAAAGTTCTCCATTTTGGTCTCAGCTGTCCTTAGGACATTGTTCCAGAAGTCTTGTGGTTTGTGTCGGTCAAAATTAAAAAATCTAAGTCGTGCTCCTGGCAACCCTTCCAAACAAGTAATACTTGTTCAGTCTTGTTCTAGTTGTACTGTCATGATCTTTAAAATCTAATGTGCTAACTGAGGCCTGTAGAGCAGCAGTCCCCAACCTTTTTGTGCCACGGACTGGTTTATGTCTGACAGTATTTTTCACGGACCGGCCTTTAAGGTGTTGCAGATAAATACAAAAAATAAAACCAGTACAGGTACCAAAAAAATGAAAATGTATTCATAACATATGGAAAAACACCCAGGGAAACAGAGTTAATGATAAAAACAATAAAAACCCTGAAAACCATACATTTCAAACCTGAGCCTCAACTCTCGCGGCCCGGTACCAGACGACTGGCCCAGGGGTTGGGGACCGCTGCTGTAGAGTCTGACATGTAGCAGTTTTACTAAACACTGCTTAGTCTGACGTTGGGGTGAATTTGCGCTGAGGTCCGCTGCTGGGAAGATTGCGGTGTTGTGTTAATGTATACCAGAATGCGCTGCTTTTATTGAGGTGCTCATACATGGTGATTAATTGTTGATGTTGCATTAACCATAATTAAAGTTCTGATCTTTCTTCCTCCATCTAGCTTGCCTGTTTTTCTTGCTGTCATTTTCCTTTGAGGTTTCTGGACAAGCATCAGCTGGAGGGTAAGTGCTCTCTTAAAGTCTGAATTAGCTCTGATATTTAGTATTTGAGGAGAAACAGTTTGTTATGATGCAGTGTGTTTGTGCGGTAGTGAAGATGTTTTGAAACCATGTTTGTTTGTTTGTGGAGCCATTTTATTGTTTGAGGTGATGCGTTTGGCTTTTGAGGTTGGTTAGGAACAAATTTATCCAACAAATAAGAACAATTCCCATTTTGTTTGTCAGTTCCAGCCAAAGACACAAGATCACTGCTCTGGAGACCTGGTGCTGGCTGAGAATACTTGCACTTTTTCCACTCTACTCTCCATCTTGTTTTGATTAAAGTTTGAAGGATTTACCACTTGTGGGTGGTTTAGTTACTGTGTGCTTTGAAACATTTAGTGGATGGTTTTAAAGGTCTTGTGAAAAGAATTAAAAGGCTGCATTAGTACTTCTAAACCAGTTTTTAAAAATATAATTTGTTTAACTAATTCTGTTAAGAGTCTGACTCATACAGTTTAACCCAGTGTGCCTTTGCTTCTGTTTTTATAACATTATCAGCTCATGTTGACAAAAACCTGTGTGGTGGATGAATAAAGGGGTTAAAGATCAAGTATTTTCTCCGACAGCTGTCTCGAGACTAACAAGAGAAATCATGTGCAAACTGTGCAAAAACCTAATAATGTGGAAAAGTGCCTGAATGCAGCACCATGGAGTTGCCATAGCACGAACGCAGAAATTGTTTTGCTGTGTTACAAAATAAAAATTCAGGTCTACTGTAAGATATACTCATTGAAAGCATATATAACAACTGAAACAAACATTTGCAGTAAAAATTAAGTGAAATGTTTTTTTGTTTTTTTTACCGTTTGGTGGTCATCTGGTTCACCTCCATGGTCTTGTTAGGTTGACCCGGGACATCTGTGGAAGTTAATGCTTGACACAGACTACTGCTGCTTATTATGATGGTTGCGTTATTTGCAGCTTGGTCTTCATTGTCTATAACTTCAAAGGTCATGTTTGGATCCATGGCACTGGAGGAGCTTGGGGGCTGGGCCCGGGTGGATTTTTGACCCGGTTCTGGCGTGTACTGGAGAGGAAACATGTCCTCCCCGAACTCTTGGGCGGCAGCAACTGTGTGGGGACTTTGTGGTGGGAGTAATGCAGACAGATTTCTCCTGATGGGCATTCTGGGAACTGATTCCTGTGCCACATCTGTTTGACTTCCTTTACCTGGAAAAACAAACAGCAGAAGCAAAATCAGTCCAAATCAGAAGACACAATAATAAACACCCTTTCTTTCCACCAACGGCTACTCTTCTTATTTTTATCAGGGGTCTAACATTTTCTAAGAACAAATCAGATTGTTTCTTTATTTGTTTTTTCTGTTTAACTGATATCTTTTTACTTGTTTAAAAACACACAGACTTAGTAAAGAAAAAAAGTGCTTTGTATCAATCTATCAACTCAGCAAATGTCTGATCAGATTCTGATCAAAACTGCGGGCTGGTTGCTTATGCCTGGTACTGTCGGTGCTAATCAATACACACCCACACAGCCCTTTGAAAGCAGATTGAGCTTTATTTTTTAAAATTTTTTACAAAGCATTTCTCAAAATTTGATTTGTCTTCGAGGGCTTTAACGGGGAACTGTTAAGGCAAACACATTTCATATATGGATTTTTATCAAAAAAAACTAATATTTGAACAGTAACAGATGATAAAACCTGGACCGAGAAAGTAGAAAAAATGAAAGCAGAATGCCCCTGTATACTGCTTCCTGTTTCCTGAATTCATTTCCTATGCACACACTGTGTAACCAGAGTTAATTGCTCCAGGTGCCGTATGTGTCGTCAGCAGGTCACATGATGGAATATGATGTATGGCAGCAATGTCCCTATTTTACTCCGTGACTACAATGTTTGCTAACAGTATTAAAACCACCTCTGCAATAGGCTATTTTTATCTTCAGAACAGAACATTTTGCAGCGTCATTCATCCGTTTTCCACACATGAAAACGCACGGAAAGGCCATCCTCCCGTACGGACTTGATAAACACTTAGCAACTTAATGTACTTTTGACGATTACTGTGTTTGTTGACCGTTTTGTCAATAGATCTTTGTATCACTTCTTAGACAATAATTCAAGCCTGTGGCCTGCCCCACATTTGGTCCTTGAGAAATGATTGGCAACAACTAATAGGCTGACATTATTTTGACCTTTCTTATCAACGTGTTCCCCACAACTGCAGGCCTTGGAAGGGAAAGCAAATTAAACCACTTTAATGGTAAACACATTTCTTCCCAAATGATGCAGTCCCCAATACTCCATCAGTTATATGTGCTTAAGAGTCAGCCCTGAGCCAAAGAGTGTAATTTAAATAATGCCACAACAGAGAAATGAGACCATTCCCTTAAGTTACACTAAAAATGTGATCACTGGTGTTGGAGCCATTATACACAGTTCCCACTCTGTAAACATTACCTTTACAGAGTCAAAACTCAGGCATGCATTATTATTAATAAAAACATGGAGCTCAAACACATAACAGTAGCTACAACTGCTAGTATTGTTCTGCTTCATTTTTAACAAACTGCTTTAAGGTCACATCTGTTTGAGGATTCAGAGAAAAAAATGTAGTATTTTGTAAGAGAATCTGACCAATATGTCAGATTCTGGTCATTTGATGTAGAGACCAGTTGATCATTGCCCGTCAGCCAGAAATTAGCACTGCCGGATGGCTGATGGTGCTTGGTGGCAGTGACTGCAAAAACCTCAGTCAATGAAGGCCTAGAGACTGTTTAGGGAGGAAAATGCATATTCCCTGACCAGTTGCAGGGAGGTTACTTGCTGTTATTTCAACTATTATTATGTACTATTAACCTCACTGTGAAAATCAACCTTGAAATGAATGCTGATGTGAACTTGACTGAATACAAACATATCACAAAGTCCACCTTATTATCCAAATATGGTCACCTAGCATGCAACCCCCCATAAAACAAACTGGAATTTCATCTGTTACATTTAGTACACTCTAAACACTACATGTTATATATTATGTTATATCAGGTGCGTTTATATAGATGATGTTTTATGCACCAGTTTTTTTTTTTTGCCATATTGATATATATCCATGTTGCAGTGGTGCATTTAAGCACAGCAGCAGGAACAGCAACTTTTACAGGCTCCATCGCAGAATGAGGTTAAATCAAGGTGTCTGCATCCCATTAGCAGTAGTTACACTCATGGCATTTCCTGTAGAGGTGTGGTGGGGGTGAGGGAAGAGGCTAAAAAGGGAAAGAAGCCAGCACATAAAGGAAGTGAGAACGCTAAATGCAAAGGTGAATGACTAATTTATACATTCCCATAAATATCAAATGCAATATTTAGAAAATGTGAGTCAGACTTCAGACACCACACTGAGTGAGGAAACAGTGATAAATAGCCCTTTCCTGTGGCAGAGGAGTTGTCCCTAGCAATAAATGGCAGCAGAGTTCCTTCAATCACATATTTTTGGCTTGTAGGGGATTAATACATGCATGAGTTGCTATTTCTGGTGGAGGCTGCACTGAATTAGGGTCGCCTGGTTGCTGCTGCCTGTTTTTTATAGTGCGCCTTTTCTGGTTGGTGGAGCAGGGGAGTTTACGTCTGTTGACGTTTTTTCCTGCCCTGCTGTGGATCTGCATTTTCATGAATGAAGCTCAAGAGGGATTGGGAGGGTTAGATGCTAGACAGACACAGAAAAACATTTGAGGGTAGGAGGGAAAGAAAGGTAGAATGGAGGGGGGGGAAACCATACTGAAAGACGTTTGAAGAAAAAAGGAGATCAAGACTATAACAGGTCGGGGGGGGGGGGGGGGGGGAGGTGGAGA
>VUQR01014566.1:21868-40294 GCA_015108515.1 Hemichromis elongatus | reverse complement strand
CAATGTCTGAAGCAAGTTGGGTCGAGAATTTGAATAAAAGAAAAGACTGAAAACACGCATATGATCAAGTGCACAGGTGTGGTACTAAACATTTCTTACAAATTCTCTTTTCTATTGTAAATGCTATCACAGCTGAGACTAACACTGGGACACACACACACGACAGAAAAGAGCCAGGGACTGATGAGCAGTGACCCTTTCCCGTAGTGGCGTAAATGAGAGACTGAGACAACTATAGAGAGTGGAGAAGTGAAACGATGAGTCAGCAGCTGTTTTTCTGCAGGGATGATGGAAAACTGTGGATAGCAGAGTAAGCATCAGCTACCTTCTCGGTCTTTTCCTTGGCACAGAGGTACTGGACCTGCAGGTTGTCCTCCTCGCTGTAGCGCTGGCGCAGCTCATTCTCCTTCAGCTGTCTCTCCCAATCCAGCTGTTCTCGCCTGATTTGGGCTCGGCTCGAGAAGATTCGCTGCAGCGCTTCTGACACCCTGGAGACAGAGACTTTTTCATTATATGCTTCAGCTTAAAATGCCAAACTTTTCTCTTTTTTTCCCAAAAAGCAATATGAATTGAACCACTCGGTATGTAATTACATAAAGTCAGAGCAGGTCAGTCTCCCTCATTCAATCAGCCAACAAACCTATATAAACAAATGTATACTTTTAATGTGCAAAATGTGGATATGTCCTTTAAAAGAAAAGGAAAAAAAATCAATAACAGGAGTGATAATAGCTTGCAATGCAAGTGTGAAGCTAAAAGGTTTCAGTTTTGCCTGTAATGTCAAAGAGATGCTAGTGATTTTTGAGGCCGCGATGCTGTGGCTTTGGGAAAATATTACACTGCAAGTTGCACTAATCCAGTGCAATAAAACAACACCACCACAGGGTTTGGAGCCAAATGTGATTAAAAGCTACCACGTGGGAAACATGTAAAGGGGCAAATCTGATACAGCGCCGTGCCAAAAGCTCTTTGCAAAGTTTTTAAGAGCTCCTTAAAAGGCCACGAGATATTTAAAATTTTCACAACACATTTAAATATGTTTAAATTGAGTAATACAGCTAATAAAGTGTGAAAGTATATGATGTGATGACAGCCATCTCTTATAATGTTAACACGAATCATTAACTTTCACTACATGCCACTTCTGTTCGCACTGCGGCCGTGAGATATTCTTAGCTATATGATGCACAAGTGCGTTTCTTCCTGGAATAGAGCTGAGGTGATGTCCAGGTTGTATTCAAAGGGCTGTCTAGTTCAGGAGGAGAAACGGCAGAGGTATGCAGGTAAATAAGGCTGGAGAGCTGTCGCTGAAATGTGACTGCACTCTTCAATGCAACTCCGGTGACGTAGGAGACGTCGTGGCCTTGCTAGACTGCTGAATTTTTAATAGTGTGAGAAGCGTGCAGCCTCTATTCAGAGCCTCTCACTGTGCGAGTTGTGAATTCTGATGCCAGTGAATGAAATGTGTGGGAGTGAGACTCATTCAGCTTTTCCTTGCCCCCCCCCCCCCTCCCTACCCCCCAACTCAAATACCCCAACAGATGCCACTTAATGCCTGAAAGATGACTAGATGCAATGATGGTGATGATGTGATTTATTTTCCAAATTAAAATTAAATAAATGTGCATATATGATATCATAAAAAAGGCTTTGGAGACACCGCTGTCCTTCGAGATTTAAGATTAAAGAAAGAATAAATCTATCTAATGTTGATTATAGCAACTTTATAGCATAACTTGATCCCAGGAGATAGCAACTAACTGCATATTTGTGTAATTTTATCTGTGTTTTAGAACATAAAACAGTCCGGTGGCAAAAGTTTGAAATCCCGACAGATAAAAAACCTGCATTGATCATAATTCACATAATAACAAATATTTAGTTGCTTACTTGACTTATTCTGCTGTCCACTTAATTGCTGTTAGTGTCACTCACTATTAAAAATGGATGTTATCTGCACTGAGTGTAGCTCAGGGACGAGTAAAGGTAAATAATCACGAGGAAATGATGCAGATGTAAAATTTGCTCGTATCTGCTGCTACAAATTGCAGATTTAATCCCAAAGGGGGGAAAAAGCCCATAAAAATAAATAAAGATTTCTCTCTAATGTATTTATTCTAATGTATCTAGTGTGTTTGTGCCTTTTTTATGCATTTCCTACACTATACATTACACATCATACATTTAATCCTAACAATTAAACCAGTGGTATATCAGTAAAGAGAGGGAAAAAAAGGCTATTTGGGTGGAATGTTTTTTTAATGGGACTTGTTATACCCACTAGTGCAGCATGAGGTCATCACTGAAGACACACTGTTTTCCAGGAAGTAACAGTTTTCCAGGAGGCCTAAGCGCAGATTTCAAGGGACAGCATTTCATGGGAGTAACAAAAACAAGCTGCTTAAAAGTAAAAATGATCAGGGAAACGAGGTGGGCTGGACTCATTTCATTAGGAATTTAGCAGGATTGCTATCATTGGCTCACACACTTTTTCAGTACATTGTGGACAGGTCAGCTTTCAAAAACTCTGTTGAAGGCCGGAGTGTGATTATATACGCACGGAAGCACATACAAATAAATAAACAGCAGCTGGTGTTTGCAACTGCACACTGACATTATGTCGGCATACAAAGCGTGTAGGACTGCCTTGGGCCAAACACAGTCACTCTGCTTCTATTTTAGCAACAGTTTTCATGTGCGATCCCTGAAAAGTACCACTCCTGGTTTCAGAGTGCATTTGAATTTTGGGATAATGTTTATGAAAACCTTGTGACAAGCTTTTCATGGACTTTGTGGCGTCACAAATCTATCCTGTATCAATACTCAAATGGTCACTGGTGACCGTTGAAAGTCAATTAAAATGTGGATTTTACTAGCTTCATTCACAGTAGTTCGGGTGTGTTGCTCTACATTGTGTAAGAAAAAGATAGACGGCACAGATTTATTTTGGAACTACTTGTTTCTCCAAAAAAAGGGAAATGAAATATCTTTAGTTCTTGTTTATCATTGAGGGGAATTTTGTGTGGGGGCTGGCAGGTGGATTGGTATATTAGATAAAGTAACACGAGTCTTGCAGTTGACTGTCAGGAGCTCCAAGTGCTGACACTATGAATGATAATACAAATGCAAAGTGCCAGAAGGAGTTTTCATCACGTGGTTCTTCCTTTAAGAACGAGATGAGGGATGGATACATTCAGAATGCATCTGCAGTTAAATACCAGCCACTTTTCCTTAAAAAGGGGGCCTGTGGAGGTTGTTAGTGTCTCTAGGTAAACCCAACAAAGGTTTAGGAATTCTAGATAATCTTGTTTGGACTGAGAATGCCTTTAGAAACCCTCCGGAAGTACTGGAGAAAGGTGACGGATAGGGATGTCTCGCAATTAAACACCACTTTTCCTAATCTGCAACAAAAACTTCACATTAGTTGTCAGAAAATGCACAGAGCAAAACAGGCCGCAAGAAAACAGCTTCATAACAACTGCCCAACTGTTCATGCAGAACTGTGATTCTGAGATTTAGTGTTTAAATGTACCTTTAGTAAAGTAGATATATTTAAAGTGGAGCTAATGATGGATGGTCAAATACAGAGCATGTGCAAGCAATCCCTGTGTTAATAAAAAGCTCAGGCTTCAGACTAATACTTCTTTCACATTTTTTTCTACTCCTGGATATTTTTGACATCAAAAAAGAGGTTTATTCATTCATCTCTGGCCCACAGCTGTGACTATGAGCACCTGAACCCCCAACTACTGTTAAAATCTTCTATTTGACAGGATTAGCCAATCAGAAGACTGTGAGCTTAAAGGGAGGCCTGTAGGTGATGCAAAACTGCTCTAGTGGAGTCAATGAGAAAAAAAAAACACATGGAGCTTGACATGACCATAATACATCCACAGTACATGTCATTTAGTTAAGTTTAAGTTTTTTTTCTTTGGCTTGCTTTGTTTTTAAAGCTCTAGATTAGCTAAACCCACCTGAGTACACTACACCCGCCCACCTTAATAGCCTAATAAACAAAATATTTTACTATTATTATTTAAATAAATAATAAAATAACAACCAGCATGCATTTCTAGAAGACTTCTTAAAAAAAGAACTGCACCCTATGGGAGAATAACAGTGAAGGGTCTCATGTCCTGAGCAATAAATTTCATAAGTCTATAATAATGATACCATGGTTTCATTTTGAACACAGGGGAGAGTTTATAGCTACTCAAAGAGGCCAAAGGCATCAGGGTTATGGCTGAACATGCCTGCTATTATCTTTGGCCATTAGATCAAATATACTGAACTATGCCCACATTCAAAGCCAGAGTTATTAAACACAAAAACTGGAACATCCTTGTGCTCTTTTTAACTAACACGCCACGTTGGTTCTTGAATTGTGGGGTGCTGTCTGCAAAGTTTTCAGAATGCCTCCTTAGAGGCTTCTTTGACAGGCTGTCAATAAGTTTGAAGCCAACACTGATTAAGAGTTAAGTGAATGTAAACATGAAATAACGCAGATCTAGCATCTCATATAAAGGTTTCGTACGACGCATACCAATTCGAGACAGCATATTTATGCCACTGACCTCATTTTATTCCATCAAGTGATGGTTTTAGTATAAATCTTGATTTAAGCAGCTCAATATATTCTCAAGGTGCCGAACAGATTTAATAAACGGCTCATTGCTAAAAGCTAATTCCATAATATTTAATCTAGCACAAATGCCAATGAACAAAGACAAAGGACCCCATTAAAAATGCTGTAAATTGGGATATCATTCTTGATTATACAACCTGACCCACTACGTCCAATTACACCTTACGTTCCCTGTTCCACTTCTTTATAGAATCTAATGGATCTACAGCCACCAGAACCATTTACAAAACCACATAATGCGTCATTATTGTCCGATACATTAGCAAATGCAGGCCACAAGCTCTCTGCCTGAATCATTGTCTTCATTCCAGTTACACGCTTTACAATAAAAGTGGTTATGACACATAAAGTAAAAAGTTACACTCTGAGTCACGCTCGTGGACTTGCTTACCTTTTGAACTCTTCTTGCTTCTGGGAAGAGATTGTGCTAAAAGCCCCAGCCCCCGTGCTCTTCGTCTCATATTCTTTTAGTTTCTGCTTCAACTGCACGATCTTTGGGGATTAAATTGAACATTGATATCAGTCAGGACTTATCATGTCCATGTCCGATTGTCCAAACACAAAGTAATTAGTTGTCCTGTTTCTACTTACCTCTTGGCGCTGCTTCTCACAGATCACCGCATACTGGCCAATGTGACTGTCCAAGCTGACAACATTACTCTTCAGCTGTTGGGTAAAGGTAGAGAAAAAAACTAATAGTGTCATTTTGTATATTTATGGTCAAAGAATCACAGCTGGGACCCCAACTGATGACCCTAAAACAATATGACGTGAACACTAACCGAGGACTTGATCTCCTTAGCCCTGTTGGCATACTTGAGGGTATTATGAGTGTCATCATATGATTTGGAAGAGGGGCTAACATTTGCAATCATAACGGTCCTGCAGTTGCCTCCCAAGGAGTCTTTGAGTATCCGTGTTAGCTTGCTGTCTCTGTATGGTATATGTGCCTTTTTACTCTGAAACACATTAGAAAAATCAGGGTTAGCACAAAAAGGATTAGGTTTCTTTGTAATGTAGATAGACAAGTAACCTGAAAACACAGAAAACTCTTCAGGCTTGTGCTTACTTAAAAAATTATAATAAAAAATTAAAAGGGAAAAAAAATCATAATGGAGATTTTAACTAGTTTTACAAAACAACACAAAAAATAAACCCCATTTAACCTTGATTGATACTTTATGCAGAGTAATAACCATTCGTGGGGGCTGCCCTGTCCATCTGGACATCCGCCACAAGAAAATCTTATTGACATTTCACTGTCTGGTGGGGACCAATAAACCTAAAAGGGAACAAAATTCAGTACAGAGTGTTCATTTTAGATTTGAAATCTTTCTCAGCTGGTCTGTGAACATAGCTCAAGTGTTAATAATGGCAGCAGATAAACTACAGCTGCTTAGGTGAGTCAGAGTCTCGTGAGCATTGGGACTGCAGAAAGTCACATTAAAGACGAGTTAGCAAAAGGAGTGTAAAATGATCTCTTTTAGGGACTACAGCTGAGCCTCCACTTCTTTTTGGGAAGAAAAAAAAGACAACATCTGGATTCAACCATTGTTCATGTTAGGTCTTGAGAGTTTCATGATAACCGTGCCGTTTGGGGAGAAAAAAAAAAAAAATCACCATTTTAATAAAATCAGGAGTTCAAAGTTGTTCCAAAGTCAAGAAGGGAATATGTCAGCAAAACTCCAACTGTTTATTTTGATTTCATTAGTGTGGTGTGTCTTGGAGAATCTGTCAAAACTTATAGGTGAATATAAGAATCTGAACTCATCTGAACATTACAGGTAGTTAGGAAATAACACCAAATCCACATTCGCAGGATTGGATGTTTTTTTTTTTTTTTCAAACAAGCCAACTCCTTTCACATATCAAAACAACTGGAAAGTTAACCAAAGTTTTTCTTGTTAAAAATGCAATATCCTTCAGAAAAAGCTATGGTCCAGTCGCTCTATTGATCCATCTTTTTTCTTTAACACATACAAAAACAGCTGAAGAAAAAATTGCCAACATGGGATATGTGGAGACAATCCATATGTGGAGGTCGGTTAAACGAGGTCGTATCAAAGTAAAGTGTAATGCAAAGTGTAATGTGTGCACAATAATGACATGAGAAGAACAACCTATTGCAAAGCTGGGAGAGAAAGCTGGGGGCAGCTGTTACTTTTGTGCTCAACTGATAGAGAGCTACCCATCCACTACACCTGGGTGTGCCACAAAAGCTGAGCAGAAAAGTGAAAAAGTAAAATGACATTATTGTCATTGTTCAACAAAAGTACAGCCACATAATTAAATAAAAATCATCTGGTTAGTGTTAGGTCTTAAAACCAGCTAATAACAACCTCAGATGAACAAGAACACATGACATATTATTTACTTTCCCATTATTTACTTTAAACTAAACTAAAATGCCACAGCAGTATGTGAAAAACAGTCCACCTTTACCACTTCCATATGCATTAAAACGGTAAATAGCAGCTAGGTGCTGCCAGTCAATTGCATGTGATTAAGTGATCATCAGCAAATGTGAGCACTTCTATAAAAGCAAAAGTTTTGTCTTCTTCGCATTGAGGTGTTTCTTAATACAGTGCCGAGGAAGAAAAACACCAGTAATGACGTTAAAGAAGCAAATGTTGCTGCCAATCAAACTGGGAAGTGTTATAAGAACATTTCCTAACAATTCATGGAAAACACAAAAGATATTTGCCAATCTTCCCCTAACTCAAGTCAGAGAACTGTTAAATGTTAAAATTCATGACATACAATTTGAAAAAGACAATAAAATAATGGTTATTTGGAAGGGCTACCAAGAGAAAGAATCTTCTCTCTAAAAAGAATGTGGCAGCACACTTTGGCTTGCAAAGTCGCATTAGATCACACCACAAGACCTCTGTGAGAATGAGCTTTGAATAAACACTACTAAAGTGAAGATAATACATGGCATATCAGCACAAATATTTCATACCAACTGTCCAGCATTGTTTTGCAGCCTAGGCACCCTGCAGTCATTGGGTAGAACACGAACATTTCTTTATACTAAAGATATATATCTTCAAACGTGAGGGCACCTGTCCAATAGCTACGGCTTAGCCCAAACTGGGTCATGTAACAGGACGATGATCCTAAGCACACAAGCAAATCTACAAAAGAATGACTGAAAAAAATAAAAGAATCAAGAAACTTGTTGAAATGGCCCAGTCAAAGTCCAGCCCTTAACCTGACTGAAATGCTGTGACATGACCTTATGAGAGTTGCACAAACCTCAATGAACTGAAACAACGTCATAAAAACCAAGTGGACCGAAATTCTTCCAAAATAACGCGAGACCGATAAGATTGTATAGAAAACAAGTACTTCAAGCAATTGCTGCTACAGGTGTCTTTATAAGTCACAGGTGCTAAGTTATACTTTGATGGCTAAAGTATTCCCTCGTCTGCCTTTACATGCATATAAACTTGAGTAACATCCTATTCTCAATCCATAGGGTTTAGTATGATATGTTGACCCAATCTTTGTAGCTATAACAGCTTTTCCACAAGGTTTAGGAATGTTTTTATGGGAATTTTTGACTGTTTTTCAAGAAGTATATTTGTGGGGTCACACAGTTATGTTGCAGGCCTCGGCTCTCATTAATCCCAAAGCTGTTCTATCAGGTTGAAGTGAGGAGTCTTTGTAGGCCAGTGAAGTTCTTCCATACCAAACTCACTTATCCATGTCTTTATTGACCTTGCTTTATACACTGATGGACAGTCATGTTGAAAATAGGAAGGGACCCTCCATAAAATGTTTCCACAAAGTTAGGAGCATGAATTATCCAAAATATCTTGTTGTGCTGAAGCATTACGAGTTCCTTTCATTAGAACTAAATGACTTAGTCCAGTTCCTGAAAAACAGCCCCACACCATAATCCTCTGTCCACTAAACTTTACATTTAGCACAGTGCAGTCAGTCAAGTACCCCTCTCCTGGAAACCACCAAACGTAGTCTGGATTACCTGATGCAGAAGCATTATTTATCACTGTAGAGGTCACATTTCTACCGCTCTCGAGTCCAGTGGGCAACGACGCTTTGCATTGCATTTGGTGATGTAAGGTTTGGATACAGCTGCTTGGACATGGAAACCCATTTCATGAACTTCTCTATGCTCTGTTCTTGAGTTAATTTAAAGGCCACATAACGTTTAAAAGTCTGTAGTGACCGACTCTCTAGAAATTTGGCGACCTCTGGGCACCATGTGCCTTAAGATTCATTGACCTCTCTCTGTGAATTTACATGGCCTACCACTCTGTGGCTGAGTTGCTGTCATTCCCAATCGCTTGACTTTGTTATAATACCGCTAACAGTTGACAGTGGAATATTACTTAGTGAGGGAGAGTGACCCATTCTTTCACAAATGTTTGTAGAAGCAGCCTATGGGCTTGATTTTATTTCCTGTGGCCTTGGAAGTAATTTAGACAGGTGAAAGAATACTTTTGGAAATATAGTGTATATGGGGTGCACTTCGTTTATTATACACTACACTTGTTTCAGTTTAGCTAAACAAATAATGACATGGTACAATAACATTATGTATTTTTGTTTGTCTCTGGCTGCATTTTCCTTTTTTTAAAGACATGACAAGGACTAGATCATGTTTGATCACATCCTTATATGTAAAAACTAATAATTGACAAAGGATGTGTCTTCTCTGTAATAATAAATGCAAATTAGTAAAAATAAATAAATAGATAAAACCCCAAAAGAAAAACAAATAAAAATTTCAACAAAAAAAAGGTTAGGGTCGATAGTAAGGTACCCTGCTACAACGTACCCTGACTGTCTGAAAGTGCTATAAACCTCATGTCAAAACTTACATAAAGCCCAGCTTTGCCTTTCTACGCAAAATGAACTTTCAAATAAATCCATATTTTACAATACTTTCAGAAAGTCCCACATTTCATGACCACGAAACAGTGGCCTTGTGTAGATAGAAGGCCAAGCTGGAGAGAAGGGTGCATCGTAAAATGTATCTGAATTACTTCGGACATTGCCTAAGGCAAACAACTTACAAGAAAAACCTCTGTGCAACATAGCATGAAGATGACACACTGAGCAGCCCAAACGCAAGTAGCACACATTCTTCTCACTCAAACAAGTGGCATGTCATCCCAGACACAAGTGAGGACATTCTTTCCTGTAAACAATGACCACAACATGAATTCTTGATCTGCCAGCAGTAGACAGTGAAACACCATAACCATGGCGACAGGATGTGAAACGAATGCTGAGCATTGTCGGCATGACTGCAACACTCAAATATGGTGGGATGGTATGACTCTAACTGGACAGCGCCCATGAAAGGACACGGCTTTAACTCAAGTATGAAGTAACCTGTTGAAGTTGGATCACGTTTCAATATGGCTGTGGTAGATCTGCACAGCGCTTCCTAAATGCATGTGGCCTGCTTATGCCTCGTCCCTTGAGACTGTGTGTAAAACGAGAAGACTGCTTGACAGGTTAATGTATGCAACTGGAATGAAATAATACCCAAATACTCAGTTGACTCTGCACTTCACAGGCACTCTGTTTCATATAAAGACTATTGGTTAACTTTATGTACCTACAAAAAGAATAAACCTTAAAATTATTAATATTATTTTTTTTCACTTATAAAAAAAAGAGCAGCAAATGAATAATAAGGTTAAAGGATGTATGTTTTATATTCATTGTATCAGTTTAAATTTATGGAGACATCTACATATAAACCTTTTAAATATTATAAATAAATATGCCTTGTAACACTGTATTGGGGTCTGTTGTTGATGATTAAGTAAGTGAGGTCAATGGAGCCAACTTAGAATGTAAACCTCTTAAAATGAACTGTGCACAAGACAAACTGTATTTTTTTTAAAATTTAAAGTCTTTCTAGTTCTTAGGGATTGTTTAAAATATTGAATGTATTGTATTATTTACTTGTATTTACGATTTTCAATTGAAGACATTTTTATAAATACTCCTTAATGTAACTTTTTTTTAATACTTGGTCAGTTATATAATATTTAAAATTAAATCTCTAAAAAGTATGTGTTATCAGTTCTCAGTATATTCCTCTGTAACAGGGTTGGGCGAAGTCCAATAATTGACGATGGGCGATATGTTCTTGCACGCACAGACCTTTTGATGGGCGGAGCAATGTAAGCCTCCTCCAAATGCGTCCCCTTTTTTCCCCAGATTTGAAGGATGGGTCGGTGCGTCTATTACCCACCAGCTCGATAGCTCAAGGCCCACTAGAGACGGTGAGAACAGCGAACTCCCAGCACATCATTTTTGGCTTTCGCTACTCAGGTTAAAAATTATATATAGGTCACTTAGATAACTTAAAAATGTTCTTTGGCTTTTTTCAGATGTATAGTGTGAGCAAAGGACTCAAACAGGACTAACTTGCATGAGCGTGTAGGTGTCCACCATCCCAATGTTTTTTTCTGAGGCTACTTCGTTTCTATCTTTCTGTTATGAGTTTGAGTAAATGAATCGCTGCATTTGGGCGCACTCTGAGGAGGGTGCACTCATAAACACCCATAAACAATAAATAACATATGCAACTTGGTTTTATTTTAAAAGCATGAAAAAACAAACAAATAAAAAACATTAGCTTGCTAGCTATCATAAACATAATTGTTAATGCTGGTAGATCTCATTTAAAAAAGTTGAAAATTGTTCAGCTCTTTCCATTAGGCAAAAAGGTTTCAATCCTGTGTCCTGTGCCACATGAACCAGTTGTCAGGCGGTATTAAATTTTTTTTTTAGTATTATTATAATAGTAATAAAAAGATTTGTAACAAACAAAGTTAGGATTCAATGTGACCCATGCAGCTTTATAATAACATTTATAATGTTATTGTGCCATATTATATTGTCTGCGATAATAACAGTATAAAATTTAGGCAATATAAAAATGTCATATTCCAATATCATTGCCCCCACAATGTCAAGTACAACCAGGTTCTGAAAGAGAAGATACTTGCAGGTAGGTTTGTGCTACTCAGAAAACAAACGACTGCACCTGAGGGGTCGTTAGTTGTAGTGCATAAAACGGGAAGAGCAAACGGTGGATAGAAATGACTAATGCAGTTATATGGAGGGAAAATCAGGGCTTTAAGCAGCTGGTTAAAAAGCTCAATCCATCCCAGGTAGAAAACTATTTTCAGTTTTATTATAAATGTATTTAACCTCTTAAGCCCCAACGCCCCCTGATACGGGGGCAAAAGGCAGGAGCTCAGTTAGGCTTGGGGCTTAAGAGGTTAATATTCTACAGCTCCTACACAGTTACATGGTTATTAAGTAACTCTAATTATTGTTCAACTCAAGTGTTAGGTTGTCCTTCTATACGTAGTTCAAACACTCAGGGAAAACACTACCTGGAACACTTTTGCGCTTACATTTGACTTAGGTTGTGTCAATGGATATAACGGTACTGCTGGTACCTTGTTTCAATAAATTTACACTTTGAAATAATGCCACACCATTAAGCATTATTAGGGTATTAGCAAGTGGTTAATTCATCATTTAAATACCAGTACTTCTTCTTAGTATGCCATTTATAAATACAGGTATATTATTATTACTATGATTAAAATTATTACTAGCAGTGATAGTACATGGTGCAACAGTAACAGGTGGATAAACATATCTGCATATAGAAATGAAATAAAAAGGAGGAGTAATTATATATAAATGATTAATTAAGCACTTGCTAATACCTTACTAACACCGTTCTAATGCTTAATAGTGTGATATAATAATAATTAAATAATAGTTGTTGCTGAGACTTCTTATTTTGAAGAGTAAATTTATTGAAACAAGGTACCAGCAGCAGCATTATGGCTTGTGATTAATGAAAGCTCATTGGAAAAGAAGAATGTAAAGCACCTTTTATTTTCTTACAGATATAAATGCTGCTTGTCAAGTTGAAAGTGTCGACAAAATGTTGTCCAGTGTTTGTTTGATGCTGTTTTTGTTATATCCTCAGAAATAACACTGTTGCAAATATCCCTAATACCTTGATATAATTTTGAGGTTATATGACTATTTGGGTACTATGGGTTACTACTTAGTTTTAAAATAGACTTCATGCGCTGACTTGTTTTAACTCATTTTAACTAACAACATTAGCAAATATAGTTCTAGTTGGAAAAAATTATTATTATTGTATTTAAAATGCAAAGATAAACTACTATATAATCAGCTTGAGAATTGGTTATAAATGGCTCTTGGAGCGCCTGGTTCAGCTTTGACCCCTGGTGAGCTCATCACTGGACCCACTTCAGTTTGCCTATCAGCCTGGCATTGCAGTGGATGATGCTGTCATTCATCTCCTACATCGTTCCCTCTCTCACCTGGAGAGTTCTTTGATTTCTCCAGTGCCTTCAACACCATTTTTCCCACGGTCCTGAAGGACAAGCTGGAGAACACAGGAGCAGACCATCACCTGAAATCATGGATCCTGGACTACCTCACCGATCGACCACAGTACGTGAAAACTCAGGGCTGTGTGTTGGACAGGGTCGTCTGCAGTACGAGGGCCCCACAGGGAACTGTTCTGGCTCCGTTACTTGTCACCATCTACACTGCAGTCTTCTCCCACAACTCCACTCAGTGCTTCCTTCAAGTTCTTTGATGACTCTGCAATAGTCGGCCTCATCACTGATGGTGACGACAGGGAGTCCAGAGAACTGACCCAAGGCTTTGTGGACTGGTGCCAGCAGAACTACCTCCAGATCAACACCAGAAAAACTAAGGAGCTGGTGGTAGACTTCCGCAGACACAAACATCCTCCACTGGAACCACTAAACATTCAAGGTATGGACATTGAAGCTGTGGACAGGTACCTTGGTGTTTATCTGAACAATAAACTGAACTGGACTCATAATTCAGACACCCTCTACAAGAAAGGACAGAGCAGGCTGTACCTGCTGCGGAGACTCAGGTCTTTTGGGGTGAAGGGCCCACTCCTGAAGACATTCTATGACTCTGTGGTGGCCTCAGCCATGTTTTTACAGTGTGGTCTGCTGGGGCGGAAGCATATCTGCTGGGGACAGGAAGAGACTGAACAGGGCCAGCTCTGTTCTAGGATTCCCTCTGGACCCAGTGGAGGTGGTGAGTGACAGGAGAATGGTGGCTAAGCTGTCATCCCTGTTTGACAACATCTCCCACCCCGTGCAGGAGACTGACAGCACTGAGCAGCTCCTTCAGTGGCAACTGCGGCACCCACAATGTGGGACGGAGAAATTCCACAGGTCTTTCCATCCTACTTCCTACTTTCTACTACAAAGACTTCACAGCTGACCAAACACACACACATCCACATATGTGCAACAACACTAAGTGCAATTCTATTTTTCTGACAATACTGTATTTTATTCCATTGTATATAGTATTTTATTTATTCTATTGTTTACAGCATCTTATAATTATTATCTTATCCTATTCCACTGTTTTTTTCTTAGTTTTTGCTACTGTAACATTGCATTGTCCACTTTCTACTGTAACAAAACAAATTTCCCTAATCTTTTTATGTCAAACATAATCGAACCTTGCACTGGGCAATATGGCAGCCGCTGAAGGCGAGACGTGTACACCTAATTTTTGAGTTGAGCATACTTAGAGTTAAGGGTTCTGTTTACTGCAACTTGTGAACTACTTACAGTTTTAAAACATCAGGTGCTGCCTATTAGTAACCACCCAAACCATTTATTTGCCCAATTAGGAAGCAATATTATCACCTTATTGTTTGTTAATGTTAGCTGACAGCCACTAAGTGGATTTTAAAAGGTTTTAAACGACTCTCATAAACACTTGGGATTATAAATGTGTCCCTTGTAAATTCACTTTCACTCACCTTTGGGTCAGCAAGAGCATTGATGACATTTCCCAGGGCGAGGAGTGAACGGTTGATGTTAGCGCCTTCTCGTAAGCGTGCCCCTTTAGCGTTGGTGGCGCTGGCTCTCTCTGAGCCTGCCAAGTCAATCAGGCTCATTTTGGCAACACATACATTATGATTGAGGCTGGCAGTTTTGTCCTGCTGTCTCAAATATATCTGGAGGAAAACAATAGAACAAAGTTTATTCGGGGCTAACAAGAACTAAAATCAGACTTAACATTAGTATTATATCTTAATTTATTGATTATTTCTTGTCATTTAGCTTACCTGAAAAACAGCATGGGAACGAGAAGACGTGGCGTTCATATCAGTCGGGTGCTGTGTCCTGTTTCGATTGCCACAATCCAAAGCCTCGAGAATCTGCTCTGCAGATTTGGGCTATCGGTAAAAAGAAAAAGAAAAATGTCAACATACACAGTACGCCACACAGGGGAAAATAACTTACCGTGCGCTACCATCAAAATACATTTCTCACAGTAGCAACCATGATACATTAATTAAGTGAAATGTAGTCTACTACTGCAAGATAATCTGTGACACATCATATCTATACCTGATGAAATAAAATAAATACATCTAAACATGCTTAAAGCAGGAATTTTAAGCATTTTATTCAGACATTTGCATTGTTTTCACGTGTTTCTGTGCAATGTCATTATTTCTCAATCTTAATATTGTAGCAATTCATTTAATTAGCCCCGTGATTTGCTTTTCCTCGTCTTTATCCCCTGTGAGTTCATTCTTCTGTAACATAAGTGAGTTACATTCCTCATTCATTTGATAAGCACCATCACAAGGAGTCATGAAGTAGTTATTCTGGTTAGTCACATTGGCAGAGGAATCTATTTAAAGCACCAGCCTGCTCAAATAAACATATATAAAATATATTATGGTTTGTAATATAATGTGTAACACAATGTAATAATTATACCTTACAAGAAGAAGTGCTGATATATAAATTTTCCTATATGGAACCACAACAGAGCAATTCTGGGAAACAATTTTAATGAAAGCAGAAGTTTTAGCAATTTGCAAGTTTCTTGGTTAAATGGAAAGACAGCTGAACAAACAAAAGTTAAACTTTGGGTTAAACTGCTGACATCACAAAATTCACATTTCAGTTTGTTTTCTCCCATATAGCTTTCATTTCATTAGAAAAAAAAAGACAATTACTATTATCTTTTCCAAGCTGCTCCTGTGTCCTGACCCAAGATGAGCGATGCAGGTTTCTTGCTTATTATACAACGAGCTAGCAGGACATGTTTTTACCCAAATGTTGCTCACTTTCATGCGTTTTTTTTCCTTCATGTTTTTACACAGGCTGGGCATTTTTCAACAGAAGTGCATACATGGAAGTGATTTCGATTTTAGACTTTAAATTTGGCCATTACGGTAAACTGATAAAGTGACTGAAGGAAATCTGTTTGCCCACCTGGAATAGATTACCAGCACACAGACCAGAATCTTTAATATGATAAACAATGCTTTTAGGGAGGTTTTCCATTTTTTCCCCCCTCAATATATGATAGTACTAACCTTATGCAGTGTGAGGCCTTGTACAACCACTCCTTTAGAACTGTCCTCCCTGACTGCAAGAGGCCCCGCATTAGCCATCAAGTCTCTGATCTGTTCATTGTAAACCTGTGAACACGTGCAAATACAACAAAACACTATGAAACCACACAAAGACAAAAATGTACGGCCAGGTAAAACCTTTCAAACAGATCCACAATGCCACTGCAATGTGTAGAAAGGGGTAGAGAATCAAATATTCACTTCAAGATATGAAAATGCAACTGTGAACTCCTTCTCCTCCTTGACATCATCCATGCGTTTGAAGAGCTCTTTCATTGTGCGGTACATGACCCCAGGGTCATTTTGTGAACCTAACATGGTATGTGTCTTGCCTGCTCCGGTAGCACCATAGGCAAACACTGCAAATGAAAAGGTAATTAGAATTAAAGAAAGAAAACATTTTCAACATAAAGCTTGCTTTGAAAAAAGCATAACCACACATGTAATGTGAAAAACTTAGAATGTGAGCAATGAAAAAAAAAACAAGTACATTCAAAATCAGGACTGAGCTTATACTATTTAAAAGTTTTGAGCCAGCCTTCAAAGTTTCATATTTTCTTCCAAGGAGCCAGACTTTATTGTAATTATTTTCATGAGCGAACACAGTTTTTCTCTGGACATTTGCTGGTTTTTGTTTATTTTCGGTATTTAGATGACCATTTTCAAAGGACTGTTATTTTTTGTTGTTGTTCTTAAGCCACTTAACACCAAGGGCAGAAAGACACATAAGAGAGAACTTTGCACAGTTATAAATGATATCTTTAGGCACTTTGTCACTTTGACAACACTGAGCGTGTAAAACCATCTGTAAAACACGTTGGAGGCTCTCTCATGGTTTAGGGCTGCATTTAGCCAGTGGTGCTGGGGATCTTGTTAAAAGTGATGGAATTATGAGCGCAGTAAAGCATCATCAAATTTCGATCTACTAAGGAAAAACATCTGGAAAGCTTTCGATTGGCAACGGCTTCATTTGTCAGCCTAACAATAACCTCAAGCCTACAGTCAATTCAGTAAAAGTATACCTGGATCTAAAAAAACATGGTGGAAGACCATCAGTCATGGATTGACCTCCCCAGAGTCTGGACCACAACATTATTAAAGCAGTGTAGGATCACCTTGATGGAGAATAAAACAGAATCTACCAACATCCAAAGAATATGTATTGAGAAGCCTGGAAAACTATTCCTGAAGACCACTTTTACTTGGTATACTGTTTTTTCTAAATATTTGCAGATGTTTATATAAATAGCTCAACATATTGCCCATTTTCTTAGCAAAACATAAAGGAATGAGAGGTGGTTTAAGCCTTACGCACAGTACTGCATATATAAGAGTCTCTCTAAAGTAGAACTATACAAAGTAATACTTTCTCAAGCTTTAAATTAGAGAAATAAATACAAGTCTATTTTTTTGGCTTATTTAATTGCACCAAGATATATGGTAAACAATAACACTCTGCACTTCATTTATCCAGCCCTAGAATAAAATCTTTGTATCTACCCACCAGTGAGGGTAATTTGCAGACAGATAAATAACTAGCACACTACAGAACAAGTTAATCAGCTCCCCATCTTTTAATAATTGGCAGACATCATGACTAATTCAGACAGACTGTAGCTGCATGACAACATGTTTGGCAGCTTGTACTCATTAATTTGTCACCTGTACAGTTGAATCCATTCATCACCCCATCCAGCACTCCTTTAGTGGTGTTCTCAAAAATGTCGACTTGTGTAGCGTTCTCATCAAAGACTTGGTCAAAAACAAACTTCAGGTCTTTGTTAGCCCTCTTATTGATGTTTCTGTTTCGTACTCTTTGCGACCCAAAACACGACAAGTCCTCTTCTTTAGGGTCAAATATGAGCATGTGGTTATCGACAACCTGGACCACATTACGACAGTTTTCGCGTTTCTCACTGTCATTGGCCGGCCTCACTCGAACAACAACCTTTACATGGCTGCACACATCACTTGCCATCTTGGTTTCCCTGCAAGGAATGAAGCAGGAACAAAAAAACAAACAAACAAACAAATAAAATGTTAACCACATTTCATAATCTTGAAAATATGCTGATAAAAATCAAACATGGTCGGGGGAATTTAAAAGCAGGTTTGATCTTGTTTTATGGTAAACGAAAGGACCACAAGTTCCATTAACTGTAAGTGCCGCTTTGATCAGATGCCTGATAGAAAGTTTGCTCTTAACATGCGCTTTAGATATTTTTATGTTTGTGTTCTACAGCATAAAATACATGAACAAACACCCTGGAAAAGCCAATCCAAAAATTCT
>VUQR01014566.1:10713-21848 GCA_015108515.1 Hemichromis elongatus | reverse complement strand
AAAATTCTCCTGGCTTTTTTTTTTTTTTATCAAGGGAGGCAGAGTCATGCTACCTTTCAGGTTATCCTACCCTTACCGACATTACGCTTTGAACTCAATTTTTATTCTCAGCTAAAAATTTTGGCTTAACAAATAGAAGTACAAAAATATATTAATTACTTTCTTAAGCTCCCTTAAATGATTTTTCTTGAGTTATTCTTCTGAAATTGTAGCTAATAAGTGACATGCAGACTAAAGCATGGTCTCACTGTAAATTATAATATTGCTTGCCTGTTAATTACTAAATGTCCCTTCAGAAGTTGTCCTTGTTCTTCATTATTCTCTCCACTTTGTGTAATGTACCAGTTTCACTAGGAGTAAATGGTACCCAGAGCATGTTGCTACGACCACCGTGCTTGACGGTTGGTACAGTGTTTTTAGGTTTAATTACCATGACATTCATGCACATGAAGAGTCTATCTAAACCTCTGACCACAACTGTACATAAGAACACTGAAAATTTCACAAAAATGTAAATTAATAATAGCAATAATCTTTAAGATTACTAAAACAAAAACCCAAACTTACAATTTAAACATTAGTTTTCTGGTTAGGGATTGATGCTCATGGACATTTTTTAGTGACAAAAAATTGTATTGACTTGTGGTTCATTCTCAATCATATAAATTGATTTAATTATTGAGCCATATTAAGCCACACATTTTTAAAAAAGAAAAAAAGCTAATTTTAAGACTGTATGTGCATTTTGTGCTTTTTCAAAATGCACAAGATTTATTTCCATGATCCTTTATTGCATATTACAGAGAAATGAACGCATTAGCATTGTGGTAACTAGGTGATCACTTTAAAACTATATCAGGCGGGGATTCACTTTAATAACAGCATAACATAATCAAATGCTGTCTAACAGGTGTTAACATGTAATTTTTTTAATTTAAGGAGTCAAAATAGCTACAGCTAGCTCAGTACTATTAAATGGAATAAACAGTTGAAGTCGACCACACGTTACAATGTGATGACAATCCTGCCAATATAAATACAGCCGGACTAACCAACCCCTGCTATCTAGCTAGCTGTAGTGCAATCACTAACGGTAAGATGGCTTTGTTTACTTCGCCTCCGATGCAATGTTCGGTCTTACCTTTTGTCAGTAACGGCTATCCTTCATACCCCTACTAAGGCGACGCTTTCTGATCAAACCCTATGATCAAAATTAGCTCGAATTAAACAAATAAACTCGCTAACGTGGTGGTTAGCACGACCACCGCCAATATTTTCAAAAAGCTGTCGTCTTCCTCTGTGGTATCTGATTGGTCGAGAGCCGTTTGTCACTAGGCGGGCGGTGGTGACGCAGACTGCACGCTGTGGAAGGTGGAGCTACTCCGTGGTGTGCTACGGTAAGCTACTGCCGCTTTCTGTGCATAAGCACGGTTCTCTGGCTCAACGTTTGCGAAACTTGATTAAATGGACCTGACTATACCGTCGGGTCCTTTTTAGTATATTTTGCTGGCAGTCTCTCTAGGTATGAAGCGCGGTCATCCAACATGGTAGCATAGCAACGGTATCCTCTGTATTGCTTTATTTAGATGTAACATGTCCAGCCTCTGCTGATATCATAGCCTGTATACACGTGTTAAAAAGCATTAGAGTGGGCAAAACATTTCAAAATTTAATAGATAATAGCTTTACAGTCATAGCCACATCAAACACATGCCCTCTTGTATCTGCTCCACGTTCAGGTGTTTTTAGCTAGCTAGATAGCTAACCTTCACACCAAAATACTGGTTTTGTTTGGGGAGTTGCTATTAAATATCACCATATTCGGTGGCACATGTTTGTTTAAGTTAACTACTAATCAATAACAACCTGCAGATAAGCTAATACGACCTTCCTACTCCTAGTTTAAAGGATAGCAGCTAATGTTTAGTAAACAGTAAGGGGGGGGGACAAAAGTACCTTCCTCTTAAACTAGAAAATAATATCTGAATCAGTCTTTCTCTACAATACAACTCTTATTGTAGTTGCATCTGAGGACAGAGACAGTGGTGAGGTGTGTGATAGGAATGACAGATGGGTTCAAGGTGGGGGTGGGATTACATCAGGGATCAACTCTAAGCCCCTTTTTGTTTGCAGTGGTGATGGACAGATTGACAGATGAGGTCAGGCAGGAGTCTCTGCAGCCTAAGATGTTTGCATATGACACTGTGATCTATGGTAAGAGTAGGGAACAGGTGGAAGAGAGCCTGGAGAGATGGAGGTATAGTCTAGAGAAAAGAGGAATGAAAGTCAGTTGAAGCAAGACAGATTACGTGTGTGTGAATGAGAGGGAAACAGGTCTAACAGTAAAGCTGCAAGGGGCAGAGGTAATAAAGGTAGATGAGTTTCAATACCTAGGTCAGCAAATCAAGGCAATAGAAAGTGCACAAGAGAGGTGAAGAATGGAGTCCCAGCAGGTAAGTGTTGGGGGTGATTTTTGAGAGAGGGATAGCAACAAGAGTGGAAGGGAAGGCTTACAAGGTCATAGTAAGCCTTGATATGGTGTGTGGTTTGGATAAAGTGGCAACTAACAAAAAGATATTAGGCTTAACTGGACCTGTTAAAGTTAACGATGCTCAGATTCACTCCCCTTTCACTCAGAGTGGACAGGATTAGAAAGGAGTATGTCAGAGGGACAGCTCAGGTTGAGTGCTTGCACAGCGTTAGAGAAGCAAAGTGAGATGGTTTGACTTTGTTTTTTAAAAGAAATAATTTTCTTGTGTGGGGCAAATGGCAACAAATTAGAAGAGCAATTGGCCATCCGCCTACATAAAAATGGAAAAAAAAACTCAATAGAAACTATTGAGATAACTAAATATCTTATGGGCTGAAGCTGAAATGAGGTAATTTGCCTGGAGGAGTTTACTAGTGCTAACATGGTGCCAAGCATGCTTGGACATGCTCCTCTGAGAAAAATAAACTTGGCCTATTTAATCAACTGCTATATCTAAAAGTTTTACATAAGATGAATACAATACATACAAGGAAATGTTGCTGTCAGATGCAATACAGGTCTTTCACACGTATGAAATCACATGTGTCTAAACCACTTATAGACATATAAAGAATGCTTCACAATATTAAAAATCATGAACTGGGAATCCTTGCGCCATCTTTAAATATATTCTACCGGTAAGTCAAGCGTGTTATTGGAAGGGTTTAGTCAGTAAACAGTTTTTGCATCTGCATTGAATTTGGAACCGTAATGCTTTCCTCTTCCAAGTGACGTAAGGTATCTTTTAATTTATAGTTTTGTATTGTTCCTGTTCCCACCTGTTTGGTCACAGTGCAGCTGTTAAACTGGACAAACCCTGGAGTATACTATAAGCTTCTCTAGAGCACAGCTTCATGATAATGGAGTGTCAACTTTAAAATTGTACTATGCAACAAGTTCCTCTTCATTAGCTTAACCATCCATTTTTCTTCTCATTATGTAACTTTGCTAATTTTCTTCTCCACAGATCATTATAACGATCATGATTTTCCACATGACTGTGTGCTGTTACCCAATGATGCGAAAAACACATCTGGCTGCGCGGAGAGCATGGAGAAAGCTGAGGCCGAGATTGCACTCCACTTTCATTGGTGCATCTTTTGGTCCCGGTCCTGTGGACAGATCCGAAGACCCATCTGCTGTTTCACCTGAAAAACCTCCTCACACGCCTGTCATGTTGAAAGAGGTGCTTCAGTACTTAGACATTCAACCAGCTCAGGTAGAGTTTTTGGTGTCCTTAATAAAGTCTGTTTGTTTAAAGATTCTTTTAGAAATTTGTCAAATATTCATTCAATCGAAATGAGGGCTTTAAGCCGGTATTCAAGAAGCAATAGGTTGATTTTTTACTTGTGTTTATTAACAATATTTCCAATTGAACCTTTTCACCTGGCGTATTTCCATATTAAAAAGGCCCTGGAATGTGCGCAGACTGTAGGCAAATCTGACGCAGGACTAAATTGAATCTCCAGACTCACTGTTGACGATATTTGCAAGTGATTAGATCATATTTGTGTTTCAGGCATTGTTATCCAGTCTGACTCGGTTGCTGTGGTAATAGCATAGGCATGCAAACTCATACTGAGAGGTGTTTCTCATGTCCCCAAATTTTGATTTTTTTCATGCGTGTCAGAGCTTTTGGAGGGAAGTTTTTGACAGGCTGTTGTGTGCATTGCGTCGGCTTCTGGGGTTTAGAAAAAGGTCTCTTCTTATGTGATTTGAAGGTTGAAATGACCTCTTTCCCAATTAACCATCCTCTTCACAGAGATGTTTGTTGCTAAGGTAAAATTCTGTTCACACACTACATATCGACTTGTTGTTATAAAGGCATTCATGAGTTGGACAGGGTTGCAGTATCTTGGCTTTCACTTAATGTATGTACTACCAGGACAGATGGGCATGAGTCAAAAGCCTTCTGGTGTGGCAGGCAGGAAAGGAGGGAAAAGTAATGGCCCCCTCCACCCCTCAAATAATGCATGGTCAAGGCAGGTGGGGGCCATGGGTCAACAACTTAGTCAGGAATTGCGCCACTGTAAGTCTGTTGGCAGGACACAGGGTGCTGTATCGCTCCTGCCTGAACTTTAGCACCTCTAAACTCCTCCGCTACCCGCCCATGTGCCAACTGTCCCAAGACAGCTTGCCAATCAGATGCTATTAAAAACAGTTTGATAGATTTTATTTTTTTTTGTACAGTATGTGCTGCAGACCTCACTTGGTGTGACGCTCTGTGTAAATGATGTGTGATTACCTTCAGAAGTCTTTTTTTAGTGTTCCTTTATGGCAGATGTTTGTGCTTTCATGTGAGAACATACTGTTACAAATGAACTTGGTCTTTATCTACAGCAATGTTACAACCTTATTGGGGTGCTGACTCATAGTCATTCATATTCATATATCTACCGGGCTAAATATAACTGTATAAATACAAAAATATATCTATAACTCGTCAGGAAATTAAATGTGAATTCTGACATGGCTCTGACAGAGCTGCCATTTAAGCACTGAAATTTGTGGTGGGCGTGTGATGTTGTCACTAACAGATCAGTTGCTTTGAGGAGGAAAACCTGCCCTTAATTGCAGATAAATGTCCAAACAATTAAAGATTAAATGAGCTTTATAAAAATAATCACTAATATGTAATTTCTCTTGTCGGCTGAAGAAGAGTTTGTATGAATGGAGTACTTACACGATGATGGGTGTCAGAGCAAATACTGCAGTTAAACTGAAGTGTGTAAATGGAGGCTTTCAGTGCCCTGCTGCCTCCCACACAGGACGTCTGGCTGTAAATCTGTATGCAGGTATCTAATTTGCAGTGGTAGCCTGCACTCTATTTTCTCAGTTTTACAAATGGCCATCATGCTTGTTGGGCCTTGATTGATAGTTTGTCATATTTCTTGTCGGAAATTGTATCCTTGCTTAATGAAGAACACTGTAGCTGACCATGAATTGCCTTCAAAACCCCACGTAATGGCTTTTCTTCTTTGGTTTAATGCATGCCTGTATGAAACAGCTTGCTGAGACAGGACTAAACCTAAGGTGATATTTTCTTTTCTCTGGAGAGGAGGGGATTTTATTCGCTCTTTTAACTATTTTGTTTTAGGGATATTTAAATTGGTGTGTTAGAGCTCCACTTTGATCCAGACTGAAATAACTCAGTAACAAATTATTTGTGTACACTTAGGATAAATTACAATGGCCTTCACTGTACAGAATCGAAAAAATAGACAAAATATACAATAGAGTGGAAAAATTATGTATTGCTAAAACAAAATCCATCTAATCAGCTCTTAAATAAGGTTAACTATCGCCAGTACCAGTCAATAACCTGACTCGTACATCATCAGAGATGGAGGCACAAATGTTAGTTCTATGGTAATTGATTATTATTATTTTTATTTTTTTTTACCATAGAAAGCAGAAATATGGTATGTGATGCGATGTATCTGAGGGATGTGATGGCCAGGGAAACAATTTTGTTTAGCTGTGGCTATGTAGCCAACAGGTAACATAGCTTTACATTTTAACTGTTAGCATAAAGATTTCAGTTGTATTTTATTTATTTATTTAAAGGTAGGTAGGATACTCTAGGTGGCCTAATAGCAAGCCATAGCAATAGCCTTAGCCTTAGCCATCTTGGTATTACCTCTGGTCACTTATAAAGTTTAAAGACCCTACCTAGTCGAATAGATAGAGACCATGACTTTAACCACATGTATGCAGCTACCAGTCAAAATTAATAACAACTGGTTAAAAGGTTCAATGACTTTGTCCAAATTTGACTTTAAAAAGCTTTTATATCCCCACAAGTTAGACAGCTTTATTTATCCCTTCCAGTGACGACAATCAGCGTCATTGGCTCAACTCAGCAGAACATCTGAACAAATGTCATGTTAATTTGCATTATGGATGCAGCAAGCTAAGAAAAACCTTTGCACTAAGAAAAACCATGTACACAAAGTGCATGGTTCAGAGCAACAAAAAATGGGACTGTATGTTTTTCCAATTTGGCTATTAACTGGGTCTTTGGGGGGCAGGGCTTGGATATTTGTTTTCAGAATTCTTTGAGTTTTTTGTTGCACCCATATTATGTTTCTGATGTAATTAGACATGATGGTCAGCTGATATAAAATACTTTATTTATCCCATATTTGAGTTTAATTGAATTAGAGCCTGCTCATCTCCTTGTTGTATACAGCATTTGTATTTGTGTTTTTTAGTTTAGCCTGTTCTCATGGACGCCCAAGTACTTATACTCCTCCACCACATCAACATGTCAAATTCACCCACTAGTGCTCATACATCCAACCACTGCAGAATCATCAGAGTGTTTCTGTAGGTGACATGACCTGGAGTTGTACTGAAAGTCTGAGGTGTACAAGCTGAACAGGAATGGAGACAACACGGTCCCTTATGGAGCTCCTGCACTGCACAGCACTAAATCAGACAGAGCACTGTCCAGTGTCACATACCTGCCTGTCATGTAGTAATCCATGAGATGGTGGACACGTTCACTTGCCTACTGACTTTTTCCATTTCCTCTCTGAGAAGCAGCAGCTGGATCATGTTAAATGAATGTGAAAATTCAAAGACAATGATTCTCACAGTGCTGCTGTTATTATCTACGGAAGTGCAGTCTCTCTAGAATGTAGATGATTACATCATCCACTCCCAGATTATGTTGATTTGTTAATTGCAGAGGGTCTCCCTGTGGTCTCAGGTGGGCTAAGACTAGTCTCTCTAGCACCTTCATCATCGGTGCTCATTAAGCTCTGATGGTTTAGACTTTGCTACAGGAACCAGACAGGAAATTTTTTACAACACCTGTACCTTCCTCTACTTCAGACTTAGGTTGTAAATGTGACAAAGGATCACAGACGACTGCACAGGTCACCTGAATCTAGGTGCTGTTACTATCGGGTTTTACGCCATTTCCATTATGTACTTTCTTCAGCTGATGGCTAACCTGCCAAGAAGAAGGGCAAAATCACTGACAGCAGTGGGGAATGTGGAGGCCAGTGATTTTCTTCCTTCCACTCGAAACATCCCTTGTGCTTTTCTGCTCAAGTTTAGCCTTCAGCTTCCTCTTGTTCCTCCTACTGCACCCTCTGGAGTACTTACCTCTGCTAAGATCTGAAAGTTATAAGAATGTAGTTTTGCAACTTTCAACATGGAGTATTATATTTTTCATGTGCGTCCTTACCTTCAAAACACTTTTCTGTTAGCTTACTACATATGCTTCTTCTCTGTTGCTTTGTTTTCTACTGATCAGCTATTCCGTGGGACTAATACCAATCTGATGTTGGCGATGTAGTGGGCGGGGCATAGTACATATACTGTCTTTTGTCCTCTGACAACAGAAATAGAGAGAGGTAGCGGTGTCACAGGCTAAGTTATTCACTTCATTTTTGTAGTTTTCTTGATGTTTCCTACTTTAAAATCACGGATTTTTTTATTTTTTCTGAAGTGTAACTGACTAGATGATTCGGCACTAGCAACACCCCTAAATGCGACTCATTTTTGGGATTGCGGTATTGATCCTGAGACGGCGCCCAGTGAGTTTATCATGGGAATTTGCAATCATAGAGATTCTGGCAGCTAAGAGTTGGGAATGACTGCTCAGATTTTTCATGAGAGGCCGGTGAGAGCTGGAGTGACTCAACTCCACAGTGTACAGACAGAGATGGAGTTGTATTTTATTTAATTAAAACAAATGTACAAATTTTTAAACTTTTCTTTGTTATAGTGATTTCACTGGTCTCTTGTTGTTTAAGAAAAATTTAAAAAGGAGTGCTACACTTGCGCAGGCTACCTGCTTGCGTAGGGGACCTCCTCTAGAATAGATTAATGAGCCATCAGCTGAGAGTCCAGGAGAAAAACCCTGAGCTGCTATAGGAGGAGAAACGAGCTGCCTACTTTTAGATGTCAGCCTCAACACACTCCCCCTTGTGGAATTAACGAGGCCATGTTAACCTTGCCTCAATATCAGTCTTTCAGCAATCAACTAATTTTGAGCACCAGTTTGCAATTAAATAACCCTTATCTAAGTTGCATAAAACTATGCTTTTGTCATCTAAATAAATATCAAACCATATCAAACATGTATGGATTTAGGTTGCGGGTTTAGTTTAACACAATTTTCATCCTATTGACCGTTTCCATTCAGCTGTAACATGACTGTAGTATTGATACTTCTAAAACTTCACAAATCTAAGGCAGCAGCAATAAGTAAAAATAATCAATATAAAAACTTTGATTAAGTGTCTCAAAGAAGTGCATTAAACCATTCTGGGTAACTGTAAAGAAGAGCAGTGAGCAGGTGGTCACCAATGTGGTGCTCGCGATGCATAAATAGGGCAGATTAGGCTAGACTCATGATGACAACAGAAATGTAGCACAAAAATAAAACAAAACAAGCAAACCACAGGTGTTGTGTCTTGTTAAGTCGCTGAATTGTTGCAGACTTTGTTGAGTGCTGCGTTTTTTTACTTTGTTATTTGGGTTATTGACCTTGCTAGAATTTGGACACATGAAGAGGCACTCTTTTATGGGAAAGGTGACCACAAAACACTGCCAGCTGTTTCTTATAAAGAGCAATAGAACACCGAAAATGCCATGTAGAATTTGAACTCAGCAGCCTTAAGAATAATAACTACCTGCTTAATACTGTGTACATCCCAAGTCTCGCTGCCAAAAACAGCTCCAATCTGTTGGGGCATGGACACAGCACCTCTGGGGTATCTTGCAGTATCTGGCAGTGGGACGTTGGCAGTGAATGTTTCAGGTGGGTTGTTTAAGACCATTCCTTGGATGCTAACTCAGATTGCAATCTGAATTTGGAGGCCGGGCTCTTTGTTGAGTTCCTTAAATCAAGTCCTGTGCAGTTTTGGCGGTATGCTTAGGCCCCTTACCCTGCTGGAGGAGGGCGTTCCCATCAGGGAGTGGCGTGGTAGTACGTGCCAAAACAAACATCCGCAAAAATCCAAGGACTGTTGTAATGATGATCACTGTTAATACACCTCACCTGTTAGTAGTTTTGAATTTTCTCTGGCTGATCTTTGTATGGTTTATGCTAGTTTAAGGTAATGATAGATCACAATCCTTTTTTTGTTGTTGCTTTTACTAGGTACTGGGTGTACTAGCTTGGAAAGAAGGGCACAGGTGAGGCTAATATGATCTTGTCTCGTTAAATTATTTTAAATACTTGTAGATGAATTCTGCACCTCCTGAGGGAAAAATAGAAATCCCCATGTGGACCAATCCACGGTACAGAAAGTACTGTTTACTTTAAAACTAATATGAAATCTCTCTTTCCCTCTCTTTTTTAAATATATGTAGTATATCAGGCCCATTGTCAAGGTGAATTGCTGTTGTAAGCACAAGCATACAAGCAAGGGGTAATATGATCTTGTTAAAGCCACTGAAGTTGCTGTTGCAGTCGACATAAATATAAAATGCACCAAGTCAAACAAGTTAGACTGTGAAAATTTTTTTTTGTTTTGTCTTGTTTTTGAAACTAATTTTCGAACAGAGTTGGGACATGCAATGCATATTATTAAAGGTTTTTTAATTTTATAAAATAATTTGATTAGTAGTTAGCTCTGTCACTAAGACAGTTCCTGACTTTAGTCAGAAGTTCATTTTATCAGTATCGCTGCAGTTTTTTAAATTCAGTTTATCACTTTCTATAATTGGCTGTGTATTAATCTGTGAGCACTTATTAAAGTGCCCATTTAGTCATTCATTAAAAAAACCCCAAAAACAACAAAGTCAGCTTACCATTTTCTCTGTACTTAATTTGCTGCCACAGTGTCTTCTGGGTCATGCTGGTGTTTTTTCCTTTTTTTCTCCTTTACACTCCTTTTTTGGGAGCACTGAGTAGTGAAAGACGAGGCTGGTAAATAATTGATCCTCGTAATTAAACACTCCAGCCAGGGATGCTGGGGCTGATTGACGGCCAGATATTAGGCCCTTGTCTCGTAAGGTTGCAAGTTTAGTCTGAGGTTATCAGTGGCCAGAAGAGTCTTTCTCCCTCCCTGCCTCATTACTTTCATGAGTAGAACATTTCATAGTGGAGTGGTGGGTGGGGGTGTGGTGTGAAGACAGTCTGGGACTTCATTAGCCAAATGGGGTGCCTCAGTCTACAGAGCGCCAAATCGTTCAGCCTTGCTGAGCAGACAATCCCTTTGTGGGTGCCGCACCGCACTGTCCTGTAGACATACTTTCGCCCTTTCATCTTACACATTCTTCAGCAGCTGGTTCACTTTAACAACAATAAACAAAAAAATAAAGAAGACTCTTCAGCGTGCCTCGCTGTTACAGCTTGGCTAATGAAACCTTTCCCCTCCCAAACTCCAAAATCTAAGTGCTCTGTTTTTCCAGTTTTGCTGCATCACTTAGAAAACTATCTTACAGTTTTTGGCACACAGTGGTCCTGAGTCTGAACGCTTCCTTCGCTTCGGAGTGAACATTTTCCTAGTTGTTGAACTTTAATATCATTTTACTGGCATTGCCTTGGTAAGACAATTCAAACTGCGTGTGCGCATGTATGTGTGGATTCAAGTGGGTGAAGGGGGGGGGGGGGGGGGGGAGGGGGGGGGGGGGGAGAAAC
>VUQR01014566.1:0-10693 GCA_015108515.1 Hemichromis elongatus | reverse complement strand
GATAAAGAGGGGGGGGGGGGGGGTGGGGGTGGGTGGGGGTGGGGGTGTGGGGGGGGGGGGGGGGGGGGGGGGGCAGAAGGAGTGTAAGAGAAATCTCCCAACAACTCACACACGTAATATCGCACAACAGCGGCATAAAATTGTAGAGGAGTTCTCTGCTACAACATCCGTTCCTGAGTTGTATTTGCATATAGTTTTAATAACAATTATTGACACTGTATAACTCACACGAATCAAATATTGTTAAACTTGGCAAAAATACGCTGGAAACCCTCCTTCATGTCGAATTGATACTATTGTAGCAGGTTTTATTGCAATATTTACATTTGTTCTTGGTGTGTGAGTGTGGGTATGCAAATCAGATACATGCCCTGTGGACAGCTGGATTGAGATGACTCATTCCTGCAACACATCTTCATATGGTGTTTGTGTGAGGTCCAAGTACATTATCTGAATGGTCTTTCTTTTAAATATGTTCAACATGAATCTATAATCTATTATTATTGCCTTTGGTTAGCTCATTTATCTTTTCTTTGTTGACTGATTTTTTGAAATCTCTTTCTGATTCTGTCTTAAATTAGGGTTGTTCCCATTGTTTTTGTTTTATTAGGGTTTAAAAAATGTGCAGATATAATTCCTGTAATTTGGACAGACTACTTTGAACCCTAAATGTAGTAATTCTACTCTTCACCTGACAGCTTATAGTTTAGTCTGTAGTTGTAGAATCCCCTCTATTAGTATTATTAGCCTAGGTCATGTGGCCTATTCAAACTGAGGATGATTAAAAACAGCTTTCTTTGTGTATACCTTTACTGATCTTCCTCTACATGTGTTCCTGCATTTAAATGAGCTTTATTAAACTGCTGTCGCACCTTTTCTTATGAAAGCCAGTTGCAGTGACCTTATCTGTGTAACTAACATTATCTATATTCCCACAGCATCCAAATGAAGTGCTGTTGTTCTCAGCTGGAGCGCTCCTACTCCTTGCAAATCCTGTTCCCTGACTAATTTGGCAGGGAAGACCATGTCCGTTCGACACTACATGACACTACAGACCTAAACCAGTAGCAGAGGTTTCCACACTTACACTCACACAACTTCTCCACCACATCTTCCTCCACAGTTTTAAAAATACCTACTTCATGAACACAACAGCAAGCACATTTCAAATATTTGTAGGAAGGCTGTTCTGAGGACCACTGCATCAGTTCTCACATTAAGTCCCACAAGTCTCACCCTAACCTCTTGACATTGCGCAACTTTTAAATTTAATGCTTTAGAGGCCAGTTATGCTTTCCCCTCACCTTTTGCTGATGTGTACCCAAAGGAAGTGTATTTACACTGGCACTACAGCCAGTTGTAGTAAATCTCAACATCCCTACATCAGCAGCATACGCGTACCCTCCGGGCAGCTTATGGTTTGTGATGCTGACCACTACCCCCCCGAAAGACTTACATGCCTGAGATTTAAGGCATCCATCCATTTTCTTAACTGCTTGTCCAGTTCAGGGTTGTGGGGGTGCTGGATCGTATCCCAGCTGTCATAGAACCAAAGGTCTAACTTTGGGAGAAGAAACTCCACACAGGCCCCAGTCAGCCAGTGGATTTGAACTCAGGACCTTCTTGCTGTGAGGTGACAGTGCTAACTACTGCAGCACTGTTCTGCCTACTTTCTTTTCTTTTCAACTTGTCATTTCTTCACTATGCCGATGAGGTGGGGACAGGAACCTGAATCGGGTTCTAGCTTTTGGTGTCACCCACTGGGCACGTCACGTGCTGAGGACAGGTGGGGGAGTTTGACTGCAGCAGTACACCTTAGCACCAGTACGTGCTAAGGGAGGACAGTAATCTCCTGTATGACCATATAGACAGCAAGATCATTACAATTTGTCAGCTGTGAAGTGTTATTACCATGATAGAAGTGTTTCAGATTCTGATTTGGATGAATTGGTAAAACAGTCACTAAAAATCGCCACAAAAATAACCAGAAGTGGAGATGAGTTCAATACAGCAACATGTTAATAAACATATTCATCCAATCCACAAGAATTAAGGTCAGAATGAGCCAGTGTGTTGTCAAGCATGTTGACACTACTTATTCGTTTAGGCTTAATGCATCATCCCAAACAGAAAAATGGTGAACTGATAATGAATTAATACACATTGTCCAGTCACACGTGTTGTCACTTTTTCAGCTCAACTACACTGAAATGCAATTGATGTAGTTTTTAATAGGCACGATAGGTACCAAACATTGGCGGACAGATTATAGTAGCAGTCGTGGAATGGCCCAGGGCAACTTTATCCAAAATCTGTGTGCTGCACTTGGAAGCTTCCTTCTAAAGCTTTCCATCAAGCTACCTCCACTGCCCTCCTCCACCCTATTACCTAGTTTTTTTTTATTTCATACATTGTCAACTCAGTCTTGAAACTACAGTAAGCATCTTCATAAACGCCTCTAGATGTCTTTTCCCTATTGCCAAGCCTTCCACCATGTAGCCTTCATTTAGCTCGATTCTTCCTTGCATTCCCTAATGGACTTGGCCCTGTTCTTCTTTTGTCTTCCTTTAGTGCTATGAAATTCACCTTCAGGAGAGAAATCCATCTTTCCTGATGCTTCTTTACATTTTGTGAATATAGTTAAGAAGATTTCACCCCCTCTTTTCAGTTCCACTCATGTTTACTCTTGGGCTTTGTGCAGTTTGCATTGTTTCCTTAGCACACTGTATTGACCGTGGTGTCACACTTAAGAAAAATCTTTCAGAGCAGGCACCAATGAAGCACATAATCATTTTGAATAGATCCAGGGCATCACATTTGACCTTATTTCGCATTTCTTGTCAAAACACAGATTTCCAGTTTCTGTTTTTTATAGGGTTTTTTTGTATTTTCCATCCAGCAGTCTATTCTTTGTATTTTAAATCAGAATGATATATAGCCAACAAATATTAAGGGCCAGTACTGGCCTATCACATGTACTGTAAATATATCAGCTTTGGCAGATAGCTTCATTGCCATTATTAAAATTTCTGCAGAAAAAGATGTTTGGAATGTTTGTGCATTTGTGTTCGTATATGTTAGAAGGCATTTTACTGGTTAACAATCAGTATTTATGGGCAAAATTCCCCCAAATCTAAAGAAGCTTGTCAGAGTAAGATTGAAAACATTTTGAGCTGAAATGATTCTAACAAGAAAAAAAAGCTCAGACTGCCAGTGTTTCCACTCAGTGAAACATCTACAGGCTGACGACACAAGGCGAGCTCACTCAAAGAGTGTTTATGTCAATACTTTAGACCAGGGTTTGCCCCTCCTCTTTAGCCCACACTCAATGATGATTTATATTATTTGTCATGGTTATCTTTCTGCAACCTATTTATAGTTTTTGTAGGTACCTACATTTAGCCATAACATTGGCACTGTCTATTGTCATGGTTTCTTAGTTAATAATAGCTGATAATTTTTTGCTTACTCCAGTTTCAATATCAGTTTTGCTGCTGATACTAAATACTCTGCTTTTTGATTTTTTGATCCAAAGTGCAGCACAATGGCAATGTCTTAGAAGTTAGCAGGAAGTTAGCTCGCTAGTTTCCACCTAAACATGATATACCATGTTCTGACTGAGAGATTTATGAAAAAATAGAATGTACAGCTCTGCTATCACTTTCAACATAAATAAAGACAGAAAACTAAAAAGCAGTGACATTCGTAGGGTTACTGAAGTTGAACTTGTTGGTATGTAATGATGTGCTACGTGATCGCTAGCGACACAGCTATGTTAGCATAACATAGTGAAGCTGGAGGATGAATGCTAACATTTTTCCACTCAAAAAAGTTAACGTGATGGTTTGCATGGCAGGATGCTGTAAATGGACCAAACTTCAGTCAGGAAAACAACTGAGATAATCCATATACAATATGAGGTTAGTCATAAATATACTGCAACAACATGGGAATAGAGCAGCTGGGAGAATTCAACATTAATAAATCAATGGTACGGAAGTGGAGGAAGCAAGAAGAATGAGTTGAGTAAAGTTTGACTTATCTGACTGTTTTGTTTCGCTTAATGCGCCTTATAATCCAGTGCGCCTTATGGTCTGAGAATACGGCATACTTACAATGTAGTTTCTCCAGGATTTCTGAAGGTCTTTCAGAGTTCTTTGGCTACTTTTTCAGTCAATTTTAGTCCTTCCATTTCAGTCATTTTCAGAGGTGTTTTTTGTTTGTTTGTTAAGCTACTTAAAACTAACTTATGAATCATTCAAGCACAGAAAAGGAGCCTTACTCAAGCGATGAATCAATATTGTGTCTACCCAAAACAGACAACTTAGCAAAGAACCAGTTTTAATTTGTATCTTTAGGCACTTTCTTACTAGCAACCTGTCTTAAAAAACAAAACAAACAAAAAAAACCAATTTGTTCCCATTTCTTTATTTGAATCAAGAAAAAATGCCAAATATATGAGTTTGAAAGTTGTAAAATGTTAGTATTTTTACACCTACATGATGATTCCTAAAGAGCTATTTGCTGAAAACTTGCCATTTCTCAGCGTTTTGTGCAGTGTGTCCTTTAAAAAAATAAGAAAAGTGGACAAGGGAAGGACAAACACAGAAGTGGCTGACCTAAAAAAAACAATCTACAGCAGATGAAGAGTATCTGAAACTCATGATCTTAAAAAACAGGAAAAAATCTGGAAAAGACCTAGCTGGACCTTCAGTCGATCCAATTGTTGTTTACTGAAGACTCAGAAATGTTCTAAGTAAAAGATTGGCTGTGAAGTCATTCCCAAAGCCTCCCCAGAGCCTGGACCTCATCATTGCTGTAGCTTTTTGGGATCAAATTGAGAGAAAATGGAACAAAAGGCAGTGAACATACAACGATTGCATTGCTTTATTGTCCTTCAAGAAGCCTAGACAACTATTCCTGAACACCAACTACAAGAATGCTTGCCTAAGAGAGTTCAGGCTGTGATGAGGAATAACGACAGTCAATCAAATACTGATTTTCAAACAAACATTATATTTTCATAGAAAAATCTAAAGAAGTGAAGATGTGGGTCAAAAGTTTTGCACACTACTGCAACTTATATAATAAATGAATTGCAACCAAATTTGTTTTAAAAAACTGTGCAATTGCATAGCAATATAGCCCTCTTGGATAAAGATAATAGCTGAGTTGTGACAATAGCGATTTGTCTGGAGTAAACAAAGTAATTATCAGGGTTTTACACATCACAACCATCTTGCCCCTGTTTTTTCAACCCATAACTGACCTGCCAGACTGTGAGAAGCTTTAATTTAATTATTATGAACGCTATCTCTCATAGCTACATAGCACTGAAGTAAGGCCAAAGTCTCTGTAGACTGTTTAATATGGAGCCTCTCTGCTAAGTGTGTAAAAGAATAGGTAGTTGGCTAGAGAAAACAGTTTCTGATAATGTAACTAATAGAAACACATCTGAAACACATGTATGAGAGATTTTGCACTTTTTTACTGAAGTATCTTTAAACAGTTGATTGAGCTTGTTATGCTCAGTTTTGACCCACAATGTTATTTTCACTAATTTGCATAAGACCTGCATTAAATTTATTGTAAAAATTAATCTTACCAGCTGAGAAAATGTAGCTCAGTAAATCTCCAACCTGCAGGGGAAAAAAACCCAACAAAAAACACAGACAGTTTGGCTGGGGGTGAGGTGGGGGGTGGAGAGTGATGACTCATGCACGCAGTAGAGGTCCCTCCCTTTCCACTTTTTTCAGTGTCCAATCATTTTTTTCACAGCTGTCACTCACTGCCTCCAAATCAGATCCTCACAATGCCTTACGTACTTTATTTGCAAGGTCTAGAACATTTGAGGTAAGAAACAGTGGAGCTCAGATAATTTTATTACACAGATTGTAGCATGATAATATGGTTGTCTTTAAATACATGTAATAATCCTGTGAATCCTAAACATTTTGTTTATGTGCCAACAAAATTTGACTCAAACATCAATAAATAAATTTCTTTGTGCTCCAGGATGAAAGTTTAAATCACTACTTAATAAACATATTTATGTTTATATAAAACTATCTTTTAATTTAAACTGAAAAAACAGGGGAAGGGGGGGGCTATATTAAGTTTTCAAATTTTCAAATTTAATTCCTTTCAGATTACTTCTTCAAAACACGAGCAGCATATAGCACAACAGAGAGACTAATCGCTGCACCAGGTTGCCCACGTACAGTAAATATTGAGTTATTGGCTCATAGTTTGAGAGAAGATACGAGTGTCTGCTATCCCCATTTCTCCAGAGAGCTCCCCAGCACAACTGTAGTGTAAGAGCCAGTCTCGGGACTCCTTGAAGTGGGCGGATGCTTGACATGGGCTTTATGAGCTTTATGTAGAGGAGGACAGGGACTGGGGGTTTTCCTCTTTGCAGTCAAGTTTTTATTGAAAATTGTAACAAATATACATACAGAACAAAGGCAGACTCTGCATGAATTATGTGAAAGCAGTAGTGAGGAAAAAAAAGACCAAATGAAGTGGGAAGATTAAGAGATTGTGACAGGTTTTGAGGGATGTTATGGTGTTTGACGAGATGGGTAGAGTATTACAAGAACCTTCATAAATCGTCAGCTGTACACGAAGCATTAAAACTACTCTAGTTAAAAACAATAATCCCAAAAGATGACATCCAAAAAAGGGCAACCCAGTGTCAAAGTGACCCTAAATAGTTGTGTTTAATCCCAGCTCTGCGCTCATGACCTGCTCCAGTGCAGTTTTGGGTGATAACGCCATCTGTAATTTGGATTCTGCACACTATTTCCAAAAACATCCATAGCCTCCTGGAGCCCTGCCTTTAATAAATATACTAAATTATGCTTTCTTTCAGTTTAGTTTACCTGAACTATGAGACCTTGCCAAGCATTCTTCTATATGTCTCACGTTCCTGGTGGTCCCAGGATCAGCACCTTGGACAGCGATCATGACATAGTTATGCAGATAATGTAAAATAAAACTTAAAAAAATGTAAAATCTACTTGGGCAGGTAGCACAAAGATCAATTAATACTCTTGAACCTTTATCACAGCTGATCAGAATATGATTTTATTATTATTAAGGAACTCAAGACACATAAAATCATATTATTCCTGGTCCCGATATTGGAGCAGTAACGGGGAAAAAAGTAAGTCATTTGAATAAAAAAAACAAAACACTATTATGTCAATCTTATTGAGTGGCTGTAGCTCAGGTGGTAGAGCAGGTCAGCTACCAACCGGAGGGTTGGTGGTTCGATCCCAGGCTCCTCCAGTCTGCATGCCAAATATCCATGGGCAAGATACTAATCCCATGTTGCTCTCCGATGCATCCATCGGAGTATGAATGTGTGTGAATGATAGATACTAAGCACTTAAAAAGAAATGTGCTTGTGTGAATGGGTGTGATTGGGTGAATGCATTAGTTGTATAAGCGCTTTGAGTGCTCAGATAGAGTAGAAAAGCGCTATATAAGAACCAGTCCACTTACCATTTATTCAGTAATTTAACTATAAATTTCCCCAAATACTTAAGTCACATAGACCTGTCGGTGACCGTCTTGGTTGCCAAGGAAAAGTCTGTATTCTCTGACTGGTTGTGGGTGGTTGTTGATGGTTGCTTGAAGTCACAAGTGAACACCTCAAAACCAGTCAGTGACCCCTCCTTGCAACTACCAGGCACTAGAGAAAGGTTTGTATTCCATGAACTGCTGGTGAGTGGTTGCTAGAGGTCATCACTAAAATGAACTTGGTGACAAAGAGAGAATTGGTGCTGTACCAAAAAACCTTGTGATTGCTTTGTTCAGTAGGAGGTTTCCACAGTCGTTAGAGGTTTGCATAGGAGACATCAACTTGTCTAAAAGCTCTTGCCAACTACTTGTCAAGTGTGACTGGAACTTGAGTGTGATACAAACTAGAAACTGAATGTTCGCTGTCAGTATAAAAGTTGTGCCTTACCACTACAAGCAACACTTGCAAATTTTACTTTGAAAGTGAATTCTTACCATTTCTGCTTTTCTGAGGGCAGGAATGTCTGTGCTGTTTGTTTCTGTTGCACTTTTTGAAGTTTCATTACAGCTTGGAAGAGTAAATGTCAGTGTCTTCCATGCCAATAACTGGTGACCACCAGTAACATATCCTCTTTGGGACCTGTTTCCCCTGGCGACATCAACTGACTGGTTGAGAAGAACACATTTGTGCCTAGCAACTTGAGATTGCTGGGGATCTGGGATTTGTGACTGAGACCTACGTTATGTAGTGGAAAAAGAAAGAAAAAAGGTTTTGCTTGTGTCTTATACATATAAAAAAAATTCTTTTGTTTTTGATTTTTTTTTGGATGTTACGAGGAGTTGCTTCATTTTGGGTTTTTTTTTGCTGCTGACAGTTTCTCAATTCAAATTTGATTTGTGACAGTTTTATCTCCTTTTCAATTTTTCCTGCAAACTTCTTTTTTGACTGGCAAATTAGCAACATAATCATGTGGCGCATTTAGCTTTGACGTTAATGATGATTGATCTGTAACAATAAATGTAGAGATGATGTATTTGTTGAAGGACAGCTGCAGAGACACCCATAAATTTTGAGTACACTGCTGCCATAAGCTAATTAAATTGTTAATTAAATGAAATATTCTTTTTATTTAATTTTTATTACGTATAGACTTTCAATTGTTTAAAATTGTTATAGTCTTATATGGTTTGCTTTAGTTGATGGAAAATTGGAAAATTTGAGCTTATTATGTGATTTTTCACTAAACAAGTAAAAATATTTAAAACATGAAATATATATTTGAAAGTCTCATTGGTCTACAAAATTTTTTGTGAGGGCACTCTTCTAGAAGTGCAGATTAGTGTTATTCCTTTTGACTTTATCAGCCCACCAGCTTCACTCTCTTCTTCAGAAGGATTATCCCATTTTAAGTTAGCATACTTTACTATTAGCAAGCAACTTGTCTATTCTTTACTTCAGCCTCATCTTTTTATTTTACTGCATTTTATTGTATATTAGAGTGTGCAGTGTATTGCTCTATACATCCGACTCAAAGTTGTGAGTGTAAATACTGCAGGAATGATGTTAAACTTTATATATCTATTATATTGTTATATTCTGTGTTTATTAAAATATTTTTATATCGATAAATATAGTGCATCCGGAAAGTATTCACAGTGCTTCAGTTGTTCCACATTTTGTCACGTTGAAAATGAATTAAATTCACAGCCTTTTGAAGGCCTTTTGAAAGGATTGTATTGAGATTCACATATGAAGAAGGGTAGAGATATATTTTTGTAGCATTGAAGTCTCAGTGAGCACAGTGGCCACTATTCTCTGTAAATGGGAGTTTGGAACTCTCTGTTCTGATGAAACAAAGAACTCTTTGGCCTGAATGTCGACCATCATGTCTTGAGGAAACCAAGCATCACTCATAACATGTCCAGTATCATCCCTTGGTGAAGCATGGTGATGGCAGCATCATGCTGTGGGGATGTTTTTTGGCAACAGAAACTGAGAGTCAGGATCGAGGAAAAGATGCAGTAATGTAAAGAGACATCCTCCATGATTACCTCCTCCAGAGTTCCCTGGACCTCTGACTGAGGCAAAGGTTCATCTTCCTACAGCACGCAGGCAAGATAACAAAGGGACCACTCTATGAATTTCCTTGAGTGGCACAACCACAGCCCAGACTTAAACCCGATTGAACATCTCTAGAGATCTGAAAATTACTCTGCATTGACACTCCAATGTGACAGAGCTTTACAGGTTCTGTGAAAAAGAATAACTCAGTGTTCCAACATTCGAAAGACAGGTCAGGGGGGTTTCATCACCCCCACCCGAGATTGGGTACCAAGCCCCAAGTGCGATAGAAGAAGGATCGTTGAGTGCGAGAGGAACTGACCTGAAAGATAGAAAAATGGCGAAGCTTGAAATCTGGATCCCCTGTAGCCGGTTACCAAGATTACGTGAAGTACCTTCAGAAGATCTGCTAGATGATGTAAATGCAGCATTACGGACAATACCTAAAGCTGATATACAGTACGGCAGCAGTGATCAGTGAGATGCTTGGCTACAGGTTGAAAAGCCACAAGGAGCAGTACCCTCCATGGAGACGGAGACTAGGGAGGGAGGTTAGCCAACTATCGGAGCTGCAGAAAGGTGCAACAAAGAAGGTGCCTAAGAAATATAGCAAGCTGTCCATACCTGAGGCCTTGGAAACTGCCAAGCAACGACTCCAAGCCGCTTGAAGAGATACACCAGAGAGATAGAAGGCAGGAGAATAAACCAGCTGTTCTCCACAGAACCAGCCAAGGTGTACTCTCAGTGGCAGGGCAACAATATGGGAACAACACCACCAAGGCTGGAGACGGAGCAATACTGGAAGAGCATATGGGAGAAGGAAGCAACCCATAACAGCAATGCTCAGTGGCTTGTGGATCTGAGGGCAGACCACAGCAACCTCCCTGAACAGGGTCCAGTAACCATCACAGTGGCAGACATCCAAGAAAGGGTCTCCAGTATGAAGAGTTGGACAGCACCAGGCCCTGACATGGTTCACGCCTACTGGCTGAAGAAGCTGACTGCACTCCATGAGCGTCTGGCAGCACAAATGAACCAGCTGCTAGTTGACGAGAGACACCCAGAATGGCTAACTGAATAACTGAAGGCCGGACAGTCCTGATCCTC